>PVHP010009667.1:5212-49787 GCA_004024765.1 Zapus hudsonius
TCTCCTTTTATTTCAATACTATATTAAAAGGGTAAAGGTATAAACTGAAAACTAAAAATGCCTAGTATGCATGAGGCCATGAGTTTAATATTGAGCACCACACACATGAAAAAAGATGTAGTGAGAGGAAAAAATTATTACTACAGATGCACAGCTTTTCTGTTAGGGATGATAAGAGAGACTTTTGATAATGGTGATGGGCTCATAATTTTGTGAACAAGAACAAAGCCACTGCCACTGAATTATGCACTTAAAATAGTTAAAATTAGAAGTTTAGTTGTCATGTATCGATTTGTTTGTTTTACTATTCATTCATTCGTTTTATAATATGAGGGACTGAATCCAGGGGTTCTTACATGCTATGTATGTCCCAATCCCTTCTGTTTTTCATTGTTTATTTAGGCAGGGTCTCACAGTTTCCCAAGCTGGTCTTGTAGTCACTCTGTCACATAAGGAAGCCTTGAACTTGAGCTCCTCCTGCTTCTGCCTTCGAAGTAGCTGAGAGTACAGCTGTACACTATCAGGAGACCCAACTTCTTGGTTTGTTTGCTTTTACTACAATTAAAACATAAAAGATTTCATCTATAAAACATAGGAACTGGTCTTTTTTGGAATTCTTATTTGTTCTGATAATAAATTCCACAACAGTGATGAAAAAGCAATGCACTAAATTGGTGGTTAAGTCTGTAAACTCCTTGGCGTCTTGTAAGGGGAACATTTTCTGAAGGCGAAAATCCTTCCCTACCCTGTTCTTCTTTAAAAGAATTATTTTAAGAAGGATCACATCTGGCTGCTTTTCATGAGAATAAAATGCATCATGCATGACTGGCAGCTTCTGAAACTGCTGTACCTTCCCAGAATGACAAGTGTTACTTCCAGATAGGCCCTGCCGTGGCCACCACAGACACTTCCAAGTGAATGCTGCTCTGTGTGAAACACTCGGCTGAATCATCAAGTAGTTATACGAAAGCTCAGAAGAAATATAAGCCTGTTAAAAATGAATTGACAACTTGTAAATGTGAATTCCTTTATTCTTTCTTCACCCTTTAACCCTGATTGCCCCAGAACTCAGTCCCTGGCGATCTTACCTTTTCTTTCTGTAGACGCTCTTGAGTGACCCCATCCAGTCTCGTGGCCTGAACTAGCATCCATGCTCTGATGAGTCCTAACTCCTGCCTGTATCCCAGGCCTACACCCTGACTGCAGACTCACTGGAATTGTACCAGTCAGAACTTTGCTTGACTTACCTAGGGTTACTTGGTGCCATGAATGGCCACAAGCACTTTATACAAACTAATTTCATTTTCATAGCAAATCCTTATTATGATATTCAATTAACAAATGGGGAAATTGAGGACAGGTTGGTATGACAGATAACAAGTATATGACAAAAGTGATTGGAACCAGCAGCTGGATTCTATAGCCTACACTCTTTAAAAGACACTATGCTATTGTCTGCTAAGAGACACCACAAACATTGTGAGGAACATACCCAAAACTCAACACTGGCCATCAGTGAAAGTCTCTCCATATATTCACAAAGCAGGCCATTTGTTTTCGTTCTTTCAGTCAGATATTATAAAACCTTGGATGATGTGGACCAGAGAGATAACTAAGTGAGGGTGAGTGCTTGCTATGCAAGCACTAAGAGCTGAGTTTGGACCCCAGCACCCACATAAAATGCCAGGCATTGTGGTGCATGCATGTAATACCAGTTCTGGGGAGGAAGAGACAAGGAATCCTTGGGGTTCGCTGACTAGCTGATTTAGTCCAACAAGTGAGGTCTAGATTCAGTGAGAAATCCTGTTTCAAGTAATAAGGTGGAGAGTAAGCAAGGAATAACCTTGATGCCCACCTCTAGCCACCATATGTCCACACACACATACACATGTGCGTGAAGCCGCATGCATACACGCATGCACATCACACACACACACACACACACACACACACACACACACACACACACAGATACACTGCACAGTCCTCGTGTGTTGCCACCTTCTTGTAGCCAACATCCAACCCATCAGCCAGTGCATAAGGCAGCCAGGGTGATTCCTTTAAATATAACTGACTGACTGCTCTGCTCTGGACAAAGGCAATATTGTCCCTGACAGTTTGGAGATAAGATGATGAACGCAGTGTATTCTCCTCTGTCTTGTTCCATTCTTATCTCCAAGCATCCTTGCTGCTCCTGGAGGACATGAAGAGAGAGGGGTCTGCCTTTGTCTTCTTGCTTGTCTGGCCCTTTCTGGAGATCTATGAATGACTTCCTTACCAACACTGTCTTCACTCAAAGATACTATAATTAAAAAGGACATATAAATCTGTGTCTTTCCATGCCCCAATCTCTAGCCTCCATATTCTTCATTTTCTGATTTTTTTTATTAGAGAAAACCATTAAAACTCAGGATGTCATCTTTATTCATTAGATTATTTTCCCCCACTATGGCTCTTACAATCTTTCCAACACCTCTTCCACAAATTTCCCTGAGTCACAGTGGTTGAGTTTTAACTTTGCTAAATTGTTGAATTCTTATGAGTCTCTGGATTTGTGTTTTGGACTATGGGCATCCTTGGTGTCTATCTCTGTTATCCTTCTGTAGGATATCTGACTTGCTGTGGAGGTAGCTCTTTTGATCATCACACCACTTCCTAAAAGGTTTTGTTACTGCTCTAAATGGTGATTTGGGGGAGGTTCATCTCCTGCTTGGGTGTCCCCCATCTTCTCAGGTCCTTTTGGTGGAATTCAATTGTCCATAGATCTCAGATTGTTGTTTTCTGAAAAATAAAAACAGAATTCCAACAAAGAGTGAGATAATTAATGGTTAAATTTGACAAATATTTTTTAAATTGGTGAGATTTTAAAGGGTGTATGGTTAGAGGGGACTTTCCATTGGAGATTTGGTTCTTGGTCTCAATACAAAATTACTTTGGCTCTCCATACCAGTTAAGGGTTCCCTGCCACTGAGTGGATCTCATAGCCAATTAACCAGATGTTGATTACCCACCTAGGTTGTGCACCACTATTGCACAGATGGGCACTTCTTGTCTTGCTAGTCTGTGCAATATAGCAGTGTGATCAACATTCTCAGGCCATCAGTCGGTGTAGCATAAGGATGTCTGTCTCCTGCTTCTCAGAATATCATTGGTCAGCAGCTTCACAGTATTCCCCTGGCAGCTCATGCAAAGCCTTCCAGCATTACACAGGATACCTTCTGGAAGCTGCTTTCATTTCCAGATTCAGCAGGGTCTCTCAGTGTTGTGTGACATCAGTCTGTGGAGTCTTCAGCAAGAGGGTCTTATCTTTTGCCTGAGGTGGGTATTCAGGAGCTTGACAAAAGCTTATCTTGTTTTGGGGACCCCATAGGTCACATTGATCAACAGCTTATTGTGGGCAGTAACTAATTACTGGGACAGGGAACCAAGGACCAGTGTCATTTGTCCTGGAGTTGGTCTGGCACTCACCCTCTCTGGGGCCCTTGTTACTAAACAGTGTCCGCAGCTACCTCAGGAATTTACTGCACAGGAGAAAGGATTCTATGGTGTCAGTTTAGTGTGGGCTTAGATTAGTGTATCTCACACCTCCATCCCATCCCCTCCAACCCTTCAGTACCTTCCATCCCCTTTGTTTGTCTCCTGAGTCTTATGTCAGGTTTGCTTATTATTTACCCTTAACCTGATTAGGAAACACAGATGAGGGAGAATATGTGTATGTTTATCTGTTCTTGTGTGAGTTCACTAAGTATGATCTGCTCCAAGTCTGTCCACTTTTCTTTGATTTTATTGTATCATTTTTCCTCACTGCTAACTAGAATTCCATTGTGTAAATGTACCACATTTTTTATATTCATTTGTCCAAAGATGGGCATTTAGGTCTCTGGAAGACCTTCATCAAGGGGGATGCTTGGGTGGAAAGGGACCACACAATCCTTGCTTTCCTCTTTTTTTTTTTCAAGGTAGGGTCTCACTCTAGCCCAGGCTGACCTGGAATTCACTATGTAGTCTCAGGGTGGCCTTAAACTCACGGCAATCCTCCTACCTCTGCCTCCGGAATGCTGGGATTAAAAACATGCGCCACCATGCTGAGTCATTTTCTGATTTTGATATTCTGTACATCATGCATTTATTTCATTATTTCTTTTTTATGAGTGTGCATGCGTATGTATGCATTCATGTATGTCTGTATGCATGGATGTGGATTTAGACCTAGAACTCACCTAATTTGGTAAGACTGGGTGGATCCTCAGGAATCCACCTATTTTCCACTCCATGGCACAGGGATTACAAACACATACCACCAGGTCTGACTTTTTTATGTGAGTTCTGAATATTCAACTCCGGTCTTTACTTTTTGCAAGGCAAGCACTTTACCTACTGAGTTCTCTCCCGGACTATTTTATTACTTGTTAATCATCCAAATCTCTGTTCCTAGAATGCTTGTTCTCTCTCTCTCTCTCTCTCTCTCTCTCTCTCTCTCTCTCTCTCTCTCTCTCTCTCTCTCTCACACACACACACACACACACACACACACACTCCCTCTCTTTTCCCCTCCTTCCCCTCCTTCCCTTCCTCCCTCTTTCTTATCCTCTAGAATCCTAGCTTTCCCAAGAGAAAATAGAGATCCCGGAGCATATAGGTTCCATGGTAGCATCAGAGGAGATGGGGACCTGGCTTCTGTATAGTCCTTCATCCCCCTAGCATTATAATGCTTTAACAATAGCACTAACACTGTGGAGTCATCCCTTTATGGAAATCTTGTAGGGAAGCAAAATTTATCCAGTGCAGAATATCTAGAGATAGCATGAATATGGTTTCATACAATCCTAAAACGTAGTAACTATTATGCCTATTCTACAACTGAACAAATAGAGATTTCAGAGATGGAAGCAAATGATTCAAGACAGGGAGGCAAATCTATTCATCTCCTGCCTTTCTTTGGGCTTTTCTGAGAAGCAGGTGCTAAGTCCAAGTTTTCGTATAAATGTTTTGTTCAGGAAGGGATTTCAGAAGCACAGAGAAACAGAAGGAAAGGTTAAAAGGGAAGGAAACCCACAGAATGATCCACTCATAAGTGGGCATCTGGAGCTTCCTTCCCTGGGAAGGGAGCACCCCTCAGAACTGTCACACCGCTAGATAAGGAAGAAGACATTTTTCCACCAATAATATTCCCTCGTTGCTTCTGGAGTTTTCCTCCTCCTCAATTCTGACTTGCCCACTTGTAGCCTAAGCACGGAGTAGAGCAAGTATTACAGCGGAATGGGAACTGACAGAGGTTACTCCAGGGAAGCTGGTGAATGTTGACAGGGCAGTGAGAACGAATTACAAAACCCAACACTGCCCACATGTTATTACACCACGAGTCTGTTTCCTCTCTAAACCACAGGTTCATGCAGAATTCTCAAACCTTTTCCCCACATTGTAAAACCCTGTTAGTCTTCTTGATGAGTTCATTTTTATTTACCTAGCGTCATTTACTCATTTCCTTAGCAAATATTTATAAAGTCTCTTATTTGTGTTCAGTCACAGAGTAGGAATGTAATGATGAATAAGGCAGTTTGTCCTTAAAAATTCTGTGCACAGATTAGACGTGTGCCAACAATTTTGGGGAGACTCTACAATAGAAACAGAAGAATATGTAAGCATTTATCAGAACGCATTGAATTGCACATTAAAAGCTGCTGAGTTTTGTTTTGTGCAAGTCATACATTGGTAATGTCAATAAATTTTAAAAGTTGGGAAAATGAAGATAGGCAATTAGATCTTGTCACCACTACTGTAATTTAATGCTTCACACCTCTGAAATCACAGAACATTGTTGTAACACAAATTAAAAGCTAAAAGATGGACGGAGCTTGGAAGAAAACAGGCTTTGGATGGTTTTGGTACATCTAATTTCCCTAGAAGACTATTAAAATCACTAGCTGAGCAGTATCCACTGAGGCCTGTGTATTCTCATCTGCCACCCCCTACCCCAGTGATACTGATCATTTGCTTTCAGCATCACAATAGGAGAAAGCACATTGCCAAGGAATTGTTCCCATTCATGCTGAGGTTGACTGTAGACTGCAACATCTACACATAATTTTAGTGCTGGTCTGTTTCTTAGAATGAGGAGGGCCAAGTGGATTGTGTTCATTTATGCAATTTGATTGAGCTTACACTTGCGATGTGTCAATATTTCAGTTTGTGTCATAACTGAGTGAAAAGTTTATTTGAAGAGAGGAAAGCAAGGATTGTGTGGTTCCTTTCCACCCAAGCACCCTCCTTGATGAAGGTCTTCTAGAGACACACATATTTGAGGAACTCCCTAACCTAATATTAAAAGAAACCAAGTTGGGGCTGGGGACATGGTTCAGTGGATAAAGTGCTTCCCTTGCAAGCACTGAGTTCTTGAGTTTGGATCCTAACTGATCTAAGGCAAGAGGAAAGGTACAGACAGGAGAGGCCCCTGAAATTTCATGGGCCAGCTAGCCTGGTGAAGAAGAGACCCACCTTCAAACAAGGGGGAAGGCAAGAGCCAAAGCCCAAAGTTGTCCTCCGACCTTCACATGTGCACCACAGTACACACACACACACACACACACACACACACACACACACACACACACACACACACACGAGGAAGCAACTTTCATGACCTTTCACTGATGATTTTGGCCATATGCATTTACTTCCAATACTACTATATGTTGCTATGTGATGTTGTGAAACCTTTACAGACAGAGAAACAGAAAGGCAATTAAATAAACATGTTTGTTTCAAGCTTTTAGAGATGTGTTTTCTAATGGAAAAACACAGCCCCAAAGGAGCAGTCACTTGCATCTGGTACATTAAAAGGCAAATAAAAATGGTGCTTAGAACAAACTGAATTTCTTCCTCTCACATTCCTTTGAAGAAGTGCTTTGTTGTAGGAGTATTTCCAAGAATTGTAGTCAACAATAGTCACAAATACCACTGGCCTAAAGAATTCTTAGCACTTGAGGAAGCATAGGGATCTGCTCATTAGAAGAGCATATGAGTCAGTGTGTGAGAATGTACTTGGCCAGGAATTGAAGAAAAGGTTCCAGTAGCCCCTGCAAATTACCAGCGCTGTGGGCAGCAGACAGCACAATCCTCTACCTCTGTGTCCTGTGCAATTACTTACAGTTATGAGATGCCATTTTCAGCCTTTTGGCATTAAACAGCAACTCTGCTGAGATTACAATAATCAAACTGAAAACATGTGCCATGCAATGCCATTAAAAATGCTCTTAAGTGTTGTGAGTTACACTGACCAGTACTTCTGTGAGCCCAGCTCCTTCTTTGTGTCCTGGGTACTTGCAGGACAGGAGAGCTAAGCCTTGACAGCCCAAGTGTAATTAGTGTGATGTGCTTTTATCTCCCCCTGGTGTTGGCTCTGTGGAATAGCAATAACATACGACCTTCCTGCCACTTCTGTGCAAGAACTGCAGGCTGATAAATAGACCTGAAAGGATGTTTGTAAGAGATCCACGGAATCAAATCGCCATAAATGCAGCTTGTCAATGACACAGGAAGAGAAGGAATGTGCACAGACAGAGTGGGGCTTGGATGGTTCCACTGCAGTATCTCTTTCCCAGGATTTGCTGAGTTGAAATCCTGAAAGGGCTCAGTGCTTGGTTAGTTTTGCATCACTGTAACAAACACCTGCCAAGGGCATGGCCCCCGTGACTGAAAGACCCTTCTCTAGGCTATCTGCACCTCTTTCAGCTTCTACTGCCTATTAGCATCCCCAAGATGAGGACTGAGTCTCTAGTACATGGACCTTTGAGAAACATTCCTCTTTGAAACTGTAGAAGTGGTCAATCCCCATGAACTTGTGCTAATCAGAACACATATCAGTGTATGAGGTGATACTCACCAGGACACTCATTGGAAACCCTGGGTGGGGCAGAATAGTCACAGTGATCATTTCTGCTCCTTGAGCATCACATAGCTGTAGGGACTGATGGGGAGAAAGGAGTCCCACCTATAGATAAACTGTAGGCTACTTTCTAAAAGGTACTAGGTCCAGAGATGGGCATGGTAAAGCATACCTTTAATCACATCTCTCAAAGGCTGAGTAAGAAGATTTTCATGTGATCAAGTCCAGCTTAGGCTACAGAGTGAATTCCAGGTCAGCCTGAGACCCTACCTCAAAAACAAACAGACAAACAAAAAGAAACTAGATTCTACATCTACAGATTAAATTAAAGATTTGAGTCATTACCTGGATTTAGTAGGTGATGGCCTAAGCAGGGGTGTGTTGGTGTTCTCCCCCTTAGAATGTCTTTGCTACATTGGCTTTATGTCTTCATGCTTTCTGTGTCTATTTCTTGTACTGTGATGGCTATTTTCTAATAATAATATTCAAATTATAAAGAGTCTCCAGCTGCTTTCAGCTTTAACTAAACATAAGTAACATGACAATTTCCATTTTCTGCTGTCATTGGGGTATTTTGTTTCCAGGTTATGTGTAGGTTATAAGGCAATTTTGGTAAAGCATTTTGAATGATCTCAAACATGCTATGAAGCCAATTATTATCCATTCTTTCTTTTTGTGTGTGTCAGGGGGGCATGAAGATAACCTTGGGTATTGTCTTCAGAAATACCATCCACATTTTTTAATTATTTTATTTATTGGCAAGCAGAGAGATACAGAGAGAGAGAGAGAGAGAGAGAGAGAGAGAGAGAGAGAGAGAGAGTAAGGGCATGCCAAGGCCTCTAGCCACTGCAAACGAACTCTAGATGCATGTGCCACTTTGTGCATCTTATGTGGGTACTGAGAAATTAAAACCAGGTCATTAGACTTTGCAGGCAAGTGCCTTAACTGCTGAGCCATTTCTCCAGCCCCTACTTACCTCTTTTTGAGACTGGGTCTCTCATTGGCCTGGAAATCATGAACTAGGCTAGACTGGCTAGCATGCAATCCTCAGGGATCCTCCTGTCCTACATCCCCAGCACTAGGGTGACAAACACATGCAAAACACCTAGAATTCTTTGTGGGTTTTGGGGTTCAAGATCATGTCCTTGTGCCTCCAAGGCTCGTTACAGACTACGGACTGAGCTGTCTCCCTCGCCCTTATTATTATCCATTCTTTATGCTTCCGACCACATGTCATGTTCTCCTGAAAACTTCCTTTGATCTTCAGTTGAGGTAATAATTATTTTGTACATTTATAGTAGACCTCTGTCTTCCTTTGAAGTGCTAATATAACCTAAACTTAGATCTGTATTCGTGTATGTGTCTTCATGCTAGAATGGAAGTTCCATAAGAGTCAGAGCCACATTTCTGTCCTTATTTCTGCAACTCCTGGGCCCAGTACATATCAAGTGCTCAGCAGACACGTGTCATTTGTAGCTGAATCTCTCTGACAGCCTGCTTTATGGAGAATGCAAGAACAGAAAGAAAGACACAAGACACGTCTCTAGTGAGAGCTGAGAAGAAAAAGTGGACTCCAAGGTTCTGTCACTAGTCTTCCAACATCTGGGCTAAAGAACTGCAAACTTAGAACTAAATAGTACCTGGGTCAGGGCTATGAGATCATTACGTAACCATTTGAAACTCAGAACACATGAGTTACAAGTGTCCTCCCCAAACCAGGGTTCTGGGGCAGGCTGACTTTGCAGATGTGGAATAAGGGTGACATGTCAAGGTGCGGATTTGAACTTTGGGGTTCTTTTCCACAATTTCATCATCTCTTTGAGCAATATGCAGGATCTGTTCTCTCCCCTTCGGTCGGCTCAAGTGCTTTATCGGTTCTATCACCTTGTGTCACTCACACTCTCCAGGAGCAGTGGTTTGAAAGAATCACAACTCTTAAGCTAACTCAGTAGTTATTTTCAGTTAATTCTGCCTTCGGATTTTCAATTACATGCACCTATTCATTCATACAGAATGACCCAACTTAGGTATGAAAACTGCCACTGAGATATGGTTGGTAATGATGAAATTCCCATTTAGAATAAATACGTGGACCGCAAAGGAGAAAAGATGATGGAGGAAATTAATTCAGGCTAAGAAGTAAGGGCACTAAGTTTGTTCTGGGCTATGAATCCACAGCTTCCAAGCTTGCACACAGAAATCCTGGTGGTTTCATAGGGGCTGAGGACAAACGCTGAGGTTTTCACAGCAGCTGAGTGGGACCCTCTGAATTAAGCATCTGGATACATCTGGTGAACATGACTAGAAAAGGAACTAGACAGAGTGGGTGTCTATAAATACTTGATGGGTTAGTGAATGTCCTTTAGACAAAGGCTCTGCTGTATCCTCAGTATCCCATGGGATTAATTCTACATTCCTCTTTAGAATCTCAACTCTAAATTTGCATATAATTTGCATATAATCCATACACATGCTCTCATAAGGTTTAAATCATCTCTAAATGACTTGTAATAGCAAAGGCAATGTAAGCACTGGGTAAATAGTTATTAGGTTATTGTTTAGCAAATAATGACAGAAAAAATAAACATGTTCCACACAGATGACCATCAGAGGCTCAACTACAGAGTACATGTCCACAACAGTGTAACGTCTTGAATATTTCTAGTCCTCATGGTTCAGTCCTTGCATGCAGTACCAGGGGCCTGAAGGGCCAACTGTATTTGACTTATGCTGAGACTGTGTATGCACTGAGATTCTCGGCTTCATCAGCATAAAATGCATGAAATGATTTTCTACAGGTTGTGCTAAATCTTCACAGACATCATCTGACATAAGGTTCACAACAATTATGTCACAAAAATCCTATGACTTCCTGAGGTTTACAAAAAAAAAGTTATACCAGTAATATCCAGAACTGTGTGACTCAAAGCTCAATTATCTACAATGAGGAAACTCCCACCAAAACTTTGAGATTAGTAACAATTTTTTTCTTAATGCTAAATTTTCTATGTGTCCACATAATCAAACTGACATTTTTTTTAAGAAAAAGAAAAAAGATATGGCTGACAAATAAGGTATAGCTTTCAGGTTAATAGCTTTATTCTCCCTTAGGATCAGCAGGGCAATTTTACCAACGATAATCAGCCAATCATACTTTGCTGCTGATATAAGGAAGTGTTTTTATATCTGCATAGTAAAACAAGTGAGGCAACACTAAGGTCTCTGCCGATTACATCTTCACACTCCCAGCACCACCACATTTTCTATTAAATGTCCTTTGAGGGAAGTCACCTGCTTAATCACTATTTGGACCCCTGCTAGTACTACAAAGAAGGATAAAACTCGTTGTCTGGAACTTCTATGGAAGAAATGAATTATTATGACATTATGAATGAAAGTTCCATTTGATTTATGGAAAATTAAATCAATCACATGATAAAGTAACATAATTTAGAATGCCTAGACACAGAGCTCAGTCAGTAAAATACTTGTCTTGCAAGACTAAGGACCTAAATTTGACTCCCAGAACCCATGTGAAAAAGCCCAGTGTGGTGGTACACACTTGTAACCTCAGTGCTGTTGAAATGGAGGGGCTTACTGGCCAGCCAGATTAGCTTACTCTGTGAGTTCCAGGACAGTAGGATATCCTGTCTCAAAGCAGGTGGATGGCACCTGAGAAATGATACCAGAAGTCATCCTCCTAGCTCTTCATGTACATGTACACACATATGCTCCTGTACATACTCAAACATGCACACAGAATAATAATAACAATAAGAACAATAGATGGCAAGGTTTTGGGATTAATACCAATACAATTTTCACCCATCTTTGGCTATGAGAGATAGGCTATCAAAAGGCATAGCAAGGCTGAGGAGATGGCTCACCAGTTAAAGGCACTTGCTTGAAAAGTCTGCAGCCCTGGTTCAATTCCCTAGTACCCACATAAAGCTATATACATAAATTGGGGAATACATCTGGAGTTCATTTGCTGTGGCAAGAGGCCCTAGCATACCCATATTCTTTCTCAATTTCTCTCTCTCTCTCCCTTCCTCCCTCCCTCCTTCCCTCAATCACTCCTCTCCTCTCCTCCCCTCTCCTTGCAAATACACAAATAAATAATTTAAAGGCACATGAAACATCATATTGGGAGTGTCATAGTCAGCCACAAGTCACTGGGATGAATCTCCAAACTAGGCACAGTTATAGGAAGAAAGCATTTTTTGAAGCTACAGATCTAGGGGAAGTTCCATAATGGCAAAAGAGGCTGGCCCCCTTTCACAGGTCCAAGCAGAGAGAGAAACCCATCACCAATACCACACACACAAACACATACACACACAAAGAGAGAGAGAGAGAACAGCAAACAGGCAGGGGGAAGAAAGAGATTTCTTTCCCCTTTATATAGCCTTAGGGCAGGGTCTTGCAGCCCTATCCCAGACTTGTTGGATTCCTGAGTCTGAAATTTCCTTCCTGCACTGCCCTCCCAGGTAGGGATGTTCATTTCTAGCATCTTTGAGCTTTCTTATATCCTATCCCCCACTGAGAAGGCTGCTTTCCTGTGAAAATCTTCAGAAACCCACCAAAGATTACTAAAAAGGTCAAGTTGACAACAAAATTTAGCATTCAGAAGTCCACCCCTTGTCAACTTGACATCAAACCATATCTCTTTACATCATACTTAATTTCTAGATGAAGACGGTGACAAAATCATAATACCACCTAACCTGACATAACTATCCCACATACAACTGGAAATACATAATTTCCCCCAACACAAAGCAAGATCTCTTATCTGTGAGCTCTGTAAAATCAAAACAAGTTACATGCATTTAACATATAATGACACAGAATAAACATTTCCAATATCTATAAGGCAAAACAAGACTGAACCAATGCAAATTCAACAACCATTAGGCAAACATCAAACATCTGCAGTTTAAATCCAATATCACAACCAGTGACTGACAGTCTCCACATTTTCCATTTCTACCCTGTAAGGAAATTGAGGCAGAAGGTACACCAGACTCCAACACACTCAGACAAGGATTTCTTTATTCAGCAACGAGTGGCGTGGATAGACTTCTCTCGGGTCTGAAGTCATGTCTCTGTGGAAAAGCTCTCCAGAGGCTCTTTAAAGACTGTAAATAAAGATTTCCTGGGTCTGGGCCTCCTTAGGGGTCTGTCTATCTAGAGACAATAGCTGACCATATAAATGTTGATTGGGCTCTCTGAAGAGCTCTTTTCAAAGGGGGCTTATCAGAGATAGGATCCTTCAGATATGTAAAACATTCTCCCAGGTGTTTTGAGGTGTTATCCTGGGTAAGATCCTATGTAAAAACATTTTCACAGGCTCAGATAAGCTGTGTCTAGCTGTATCTTCCCTTCACACCTCTCCAGCTGGGCTGAGTGTGTGGGAAAACTTCCATCCCTAGCCAACAGCACTTCACAGTAGCCCTTGCATAGTCCTGGTATGTCCAGAATATCTTTGGGTCTCCATTGCAAACCATGGTCCATCTTCCAAAGGTTTCATTGGCCTGTCATGGACTTCATGCCCTGTTCCATATACCACATCTCAGAAACAGCTCCTGGAACGGCGTGCATTTCATGACCCACTCCACACATCTATTGTACCACATCTCAGCGGCAGCTCCTGGAACCATGCGTATTTCATTACCAATTTCACACATGCATTTTTCATGCTTCCAAAAGCTTTGCCAGGTGTGCAGGACACAGCCATATTGTTACTTCAGAAATGAAATAAAACTTGAAGAGCTGGTTCCTTCCTTTCAGCTATTTTCTTTCAAAAGAGTTTGCACAGTCTATCATTCAGTCCTTCCTGGGTGGAAAGACCTCAGGCATCCTTTCTATTCTTCCAATGTAAGCAGTCAGGCTCTCTTCTTTAGGATTACTAATGTGTTGACAATAGCAGCTTCAGTAACCTTAAGCCAGTCTCTGTGCCAGTAAGTTAAACTTGCTTTGAGTTTTTTGTAGCCTTAAATCTTAAATTCTCAGTTCCATATCATTAGCCAAACACATCAGTCCATTACTTAAATTCAACCTTGATCAACTTCTCTGGGTACTGGCAGCAAAACACAGCCATCCTTTATTCCAGTAATGTAATTCCAGTAACAGTCTCTGTAGTCTCTCCTTCCCCTTAGAAAGTTCAAAAGCCAAAACTCCAAATACAATTCTCTCAGCACCTAGCATTTGTAAATTTTGACCATAATAGTCCATAAAACTTGACATACTGCTCTGGAAAGCATCTTTGGTTACAAATAATAAATCTATGTCCATTCCTCCAGCATAAAAGTTCCAGAAGACCAAAATCCACACAGTCAGATTCATCCCAGCAATAATATATAATTTTATATATATATATTTTTTATATAATTTTTTGTATCAGGAGTGATATAATAATATCACTCCTGATACAAAACTGTTATAGTCAACCATACACCACTGGCATGAATCTCCAAACCAGGCACAGTTATAGGAGGAAAGGATTTATTGAAGCTACAGATCCAGGGAAAGTTCCATAATGGCAAAAGAGGCTAGTCCCCTTTCACAGGTCCAAGCAGGGAGAGAAATCCATCACCAGCACCACACACACAGTAGCAAACAGGCAGGTAGGGGTAGATAGATTTCTTTTCCCTTTATATAACCTTAGGGCAGGGTCTTACCAACCCTATCCCAGACTTGTTGGATTCCTGAGTCTTTGGAATTTCCTTCTTATACTGCCCTCTCAGGAAGGGATGTTCATTTCTAGCTCCCCTGAGCTTCCTTAATCCTGCCCCCCTACTGAGAGGCTGCCTTCCTGTAAACATCCTCAGAGTCCTACTCAAGATTACTAAAAAGGTCAAGTTGACAACAAAATTTAACTATCACAGGGGGTAAATGGATACTATGTGATATAATGGATCCATACATTTGTCAAAAGTTTGAACATTTACAATATATATGGTTTACTATGTATCAAGCATACCTCATATATATATATATAGATAGAGAGTAATGTAGCATTTATCATAGTTTACTGAAAGTTTTGAGGCCATGAATTGATGTATTTATACAAAGTAAGATAGTTCATAAATTACACCATATTAGCATAGAACTTTCCAGTTTTCACGGTATGTTTTCTTACTTTTAAATTGAATTTCACTCCAATCCTATAAACTGAGAACTAAGACTAAAAAAGAGTAGGTTACTTATTTAAGGTCCTGAATCCAGGTCCCAATTCCTTTAACTCAAAATCCAATTTTCGCTCCATTATTTAAGAGAGAGAAAAATGGTTTTAAAAGCATAATTTCTTGTCAGCGTAAGTGTAGTCAACCTAAGACCCATGGCTTAACTACTCTGGACTTGTACCATTGTAATTTTCAGATAGAATCATTTACCTTGAACTAAACAATAAAAAAGAAGCTCTGGAGTTCATTTCTCAATATTTCCTTTTCATACAGAAGGTAAAAGTGCCAATAAATGTCTGTGAAAGAAATTGTGGCTATTTTAAAATAATTTGCAGTTTGTCATTTCATATAAATCTTAAAGTGGGAGGCCAATAACAGGGAGTCGTTTTATAAAGGTAATGTTCTTTAACCATAGTGCCCAGGACAATCTTTGGCTCTAAGTAAGCACTAATGTACTGTTCCCTTTTAGGAACACAAAAGGAAAAATTATATATATATATGTGTGTGTGTGTGTGTGTGTGTGTGTGTGTGTGTGTGTGTGTGTGTGTGTAATGTGAGACCCTGTTACCCTTTGAACAATGTTAAAATGTTCTTTTAAAGACAGTGACAGCTGAAACTTGTATTATGAATACTTGCAAAAATGTCTACAATATGCTGGAGGTTGGCCAGTAGAGCAGAAAGGACTGGAACACAATCTCTGGGGGTGTCCTTTTGTTAACTTAGGGACACCAGACTTGCTGCAGCAGACCCAGGTTTCACAGCGAGGGGACCCTATAAAACCAGACCTAACACATGGTCTGGAAGTGAGAACCTCTCCCAGACCTACACCATCACTTCACAAAGGCTAGCTCAGAATTCCCCAGGGAACCTACTCTGGGTCATGAGGAATATGCCAGACTTACAGATGACAGGAATTACCTTACTAATTGTCTTGCTCTTCCCCCAAAGGGTCTATTTCATATATCTTCAACCCAGTAGGAGTTCATAAGATTATCTTTAACTGAATCATGTCTGTCTTCCCCAAAGCATAAAGTTCTTGTGTCCTCATCTGGGACTCCCTCAACACAAAGCATATGGCTAAACTTGTGGTTGTACCATTTCAAGAGGTAAAGATTGGGATGTAGAGAAAAAAAAAAAAACACTCTGCTTTAAGCCGTGTAATCTATCCACAACTGCAAATTGTCCCATTGAGTGACATGTATAAATAAATAGCTGGATGGCTAAAAGCACTGACAGAATTCATAATTGCAAGTTTTAGAAATAGAATCCATTTATGTTCTGCAAAAACCTTCCAAATTAATAAGACCAGCTAGGAACCAATAGATAATGAGCCCTGCACCACTGATACAAAGCCTGTTCATTGTAAATTTAGCAGCATCCCAGTTTATAGACCCTCTAATGAATGCATAGTTATGACTTGCTTTCAAATGTGCTGTGCAGAGACCAAACCAGAGAGTTAAGTCACTCACGCCACAAAGCTCTTGTCTATTCATACTTGCTTAAAATTGCACAAGAGAATAATTGGTGTGTTGCTTTCCTCTTGTGGTTAAACATAACCCTGCTATAAGTTAATAAGAGTGCAGATACCTTATTCATATGCAGAAGGCTGCTCAGAGCAGAAAAGCTCCTGCCACTACAGCCCTGAGTCAGAACAAGTTAATCTAACATCAAATATGTATTACTGGGGTTGCTTAAAATAAGGACCTTACACCCAAATCTTTAAATTGTAATCCAATAGCAGTCAACAAAAGGCAATTGGGGCCAATATTGTCATCCCCAGATCAGCAAACAAATAAACTAGGAAAAGGCAGAGTGATGAAAGATTCCCTCAGGTGTTTAGTGGAGAAACCCTTCCGGTCCTTTGACTCAAAGACTAAATATAAATATAAATTCTTGAGAGGGCTGCACATTTATTTTACCCAACTATATTTATTAAGAACTCATAATATACTAAGCACAGTGCCAGGTGCTGGCTGGGCAGTGGATGGGAAGAAATAAAATAAGCTTTCTTACTGCCTGGAATTTGTATTTAATTTAGCATAATAAGCCAACAAACCACATAGGAAAATTGGTTCCATAAATTCTAATTTTTATCTGTTGCAGATCCTTTGAAGATTTCACTGATTTGATCCTTCCCAGTGAACACTTTGAGAACAGGCTGACTCTAGGTTGAGTTGGGAGGTAGGCTAGGAGGTTTTCCTCACATAGAATCTAAATGAAGAGAGCATTTCAAAGTAGGAATGGTCAACTGAGCCAAAGACTTACAAAAGATGAAGGAAAGACAACTCAATCTGGAATGGCAGTGTGATGTCATTCAGGAAAACAGAAGAGCACTATACTGAGAAGTTGAGGAGAAAAAGTCTTGCTGCTTTTAAATCAGCCATTCTATGAATCTTTTATTTCCATTGATGTGACAATGTAGACATCACTACAATGTCATATAATTGAGGAGAGTTATGATTCGAACAATTAAAAGGCAAAACTTCTAAAGAATTTGGCTTAAACCTCATCATGTCCAATAAAGATGGTCTGGCCTTGGCATCCCAATCAAGCACAGTGACCCCATCATGATTACAATGGGCTATTTTCAATTTTGGAGAAAAATAAGAGTTTTCTGAAACCATGTAAAATACTAGATGTAGGAAATTCATCCCTTCAAAACTAAGTTCATCTACATTAGTTTTGATGAGGTCATATCTTCAAGAATGCATTTTTTCTAGTGTCTCTGATGAAAATAATTTATTCTATGAAATTTGGAGTGAGGTAGGAAAAAAAGGTGACAATATCCAATCTAATTCTATAGCTTGAGAAAGTATGAAAAAATCTACAGGCACACCTATCCCATTCCTATTAAAATAAAATACAAATAGTCTTCCTTCAAAATAATAAAAGAATATCATCTTGAAAAAATACTATTCTATCTGGGACACAGAGAGATGAAAGCCAATGGGTGAATATTAATGCCTATTCCATAATGGGAACATAGACTCTTGGTTCTGAATAATCATGACAACTGGTTTATCTATAAGGTACAGTTTAGAATTTAACTATGTTAATCTGACATAAATGTGTGATCCATACTCTGGATCCTATCATTTGATGTTGGCATAATAAAGCAACTTCCCACATTAACTTATTTACAGAGGGAAATACCATTCTCAGAGTAAGGTAGCATTTTCTGCCATTGCATTGTGAATTATGAAATTACTCTTATTCAAAGATCCATGCCTGAGATGAGCAATTCTGAGATTTGCCCTGTGAGATGATGTACTCTAGATCTGTGACAGAATTTATAGCTATAATATTAAGAGTAATTAAGAATCAAGAATCAGAACTTTGAACTTACAGAAGTCACACACACACACAAATGTGCACACACACATTCACATGCATAAATACAAATAAAACACAAATAAACATCTACTTAAACTTGTCTGATTCCTCTGGGCAGTCTAAGAAGTGGTTTCCTTCAAACTGATTGGTATCTTTTTCAATAATATATACTGTGACTCTTCAAATACTTCTGCAAAGTGGACATCAAATGCACTTCACAGATGTAGCCAAGAGGTTAACCAATGTTCATGTTTTCTTTGTCACTATAAGACCTATAAAAGCTACATGTTGAAATTCTATGCAGGTAAATTCTGACTGTGATTTCTTCTCTGTGTAAACTAAATAAATCATTTAGCCCAAGGGGATCAAGTTATAAGATTCTGTTCCATTAAAACACACATGAATGCTTGCAAAGAAAGTAATTAAATATAACACCAGTCTCTGTTCACTTGAATAATATAAAAGGAAAACGAGTTTATGACCCATGGAGACAACACTGAATGAAAAACTCTCTTCTTCTGTTTTCTCTCATTTGTTTCCTAACACCCCCCTTCCCCAAGGCCTCTGCTCTTACTGGTATGCTTTTCTACTTTCCCTTTACCACCATGATGTTGGCTATGTCCCCTTGAATTTTTCCTTCAATCCATTAGCCACATTGGGCCCTGTGGAAGATCCAGACTCAGTACCGACTCCCTCAAGCCTGGAAACAGTTCTGTCACTCAGAGTGATTTTCTACAAGAAATCCTGACAGAGAATGTCTAATAAGTAAAACCTCTACCTAGTTACACATTTGGTCATTCGTGGACACTTCATTCATGTGTGGTAAAGAGAAAAGTAAAATTGTTTTGAAATCAAAACTGGATTCCCTCTTGTTTAAAAAAATCAGTCTGAAGATACAGCATGTGTTTAGGCCATTTTGATTGGAGAAAAATAATCACATGATGGGCTGAGTGTTGAACACAAGAACTGTGTTGCTTTGCACAATGAACAGGAAAGATTTGGGTTTCTGCCTAACACATCCACATGGAAAAAAGAAATAAAATTTCTTTTCCCAAGGAGAGGTATTGTGTGGTTTCTGTGTGGAGGGACCACCTCATCAGAAATGGCCACATACAGTTCAAGAATTGTTTATTTTTATTTTTAACAGTTTCATACATGCATATAACTTATTTTGATCATATTCACCCCATTACCATCCCTTAGCCTCTCCAACTCCTGCTGCACCCTTGCTTCTTCCCAACCAGCCCCCTTCTACTTCTTGTCTGTTGTGTGTGGTCCATGGAGTTTAAGTAGGGCAGCTAGCACAAGCATGAGAAGTGGTCATTTAATTGAGCACAAACAACTTATCAATGGCTACACCACTGCAGAACACAACTTCCCTTCCCCCAACAACCATTACCTGCCAGTGGTTCCTCAGGGAGGGATGGGGCCCCATGAATGCTGATGGACCAAATCTTATGTAGAACTTAGACAAGTGTGCTTAATATTCAGTTTAAGATTTTAAATGATATACATTGTAAAAATGATATATATTGGGAAAAAAAAGATTTTGCCATGGTCCAATAACCACCTTGAACAATTGGAACACATGTAGCTTTTTCGGGGTCCCAAACTTCCCATAAATCTTTCTATACACACAACCTTGAGGCAGTAGAAAGACAGAGGCAAAGGCCAGGCACTGGAAGCTTCATCAACTTTCCCAGATCAAACAATTCCTACGCTAGCTCTTCAAAGATGAACTTAGATCCAACTGTACTGTGTATAAACCATGCATCTTGGCACTTTATAGAAAGTTTTGCATTTTCCACCTCTGTCTCTAAGTCTGTGAAATTGGGTATAATACCAGTTAATATGTAGTGGGTTGGGAGGACAAAATGGGTTAGCACATAATTGTTTAGAGGGGCTGAGCACATGGAAAGTCCTTGATTAGTAACTATTATTACTATGTCTGATTGTGCATACAGTAGCTCCTCCGTTATCCCCAGGGAATATGTTCTAAGGAGATGGCTGAAGCTATAGACAGTATTGAACACTGCATATACTATGTTTAAGCCTATACCTACACATGTGCCTATGATAAAGTATAATTTATAAATTAAGTTACATTAAGAGATTAGCAACAATAACCAATAATAAAGCAGAGTAAATGCAGTCTCTCACTCTTAAAAGATCTATTGTCCTATAGATCCTAACCACCTCTGCACACTATTTTCTCTTGTTCCTTTTTAGTTCAGAGCTTTCACCTTTTCATTTTAAGAAGATATTTTCTGGCCTCTTTTTTGGCATCCAAAATGCTAGGGTTAGTACTTTTAGACTTTGGAACTGTTATTAGGTAAAATAACTTGAACTTGAGCACAAGCAATGCAATGCCAGATAGTTAACATGGTAACTGAAGCAGCTACATGACGAATGGGAGGTCGTGCGCACAGCATGGATGTGCTGGGTATAAAAACAGTTCATCCAGACAGGATAGAGCAGAAGGGTACAAGATCTTAGCTTGTGTGCTTAACAGCATGCAATTTAAAACTTATGAATTGTCTGGTTGTAAAATTTTCCACTTAATATTTTCAGACCACAGCTGACTACAGGCAGCTGAAATCACAGAAGGCAAAAACCACAGATAAAGGAGATCTATTGAATACTATGAGCAACCTTAACGTGAATTTTATTATTCCAATGACTTTCCATGGAGAATAGACCGAGAGAGATTCAGAACAAATATAAATATATGGAAAGTGCTGTACTTGAGTTTCTATTTTGTTGAGAATTTTTATGGAGATTGTGGTTGTCATTTAGATAACAGCTTGAGGAACTTGGATGTTTTTTTTCTGAAAGAGCCACTGTCCTTATGACATTGCAAGGATTCCTAGGCCACCGCTGCTTGTTTGCAGTGTTTATTGTATCTCAACAAATAGCCTTCCTTGGTCTTAGCTATTGAAAATGTAAAGCTGCATATAAGATGGGAAACACTTATTTTATTGCATTCTCAGTAAGAACTGCACAATGTTTGTGTCTTTCATTATGAAAAATGTCCATTCAATTATAATCTATTATTCACATAATCATTACCTGAATGCTTCTAGGAGGGGGAAATCTGCAAATCAAGAAGCAGGAGAAGGACACAGGATGGAGGAGACAGATGTCTTTTTCTGGTATGACCTGCCTCATTAAGTCTCATGTATAGCTCTCCTCCTGTAAACTGCCTATGCGACTTTCCAAGCAGTTCTCTCAGTGAAGACTCCATTCTTTTAGGCTATTTAAAGGCATGCTAAAGAACTACAAAATACCTCTTCCAGGCTATAGAAATATTGGAATGCACAATTTGTGGCAAACACACATTTTCAGATGTTGTTTCTATAATCAGAAGGCTTACAGAAAGCGATCACACACACTACAGGGAGGGAGGGTTCTAGAATGGATGAAGGTATAGGGTTTCTCCCCATGAATGTGGACTCTGAATAAGTTACTTCACTTCTGAAAAACTCTATTCAGCATGTGAATAAGGGAAGGTGTAGGCCTTCTGAGCTGTCACTCTAGAATTCTTGGAAAGGAAGTCAGAACTGTCACATACCATGGTCACTAGTTTCCTCTTGTCCTAAATGATAGGAAAATGTAGGGCTGTCTTCTCCCCCGTTAACTCAGCTCCTTGCTCACCTCCCACCCCCAAGTCTTGAAAACTTGTTCTGAAGGAAAGGCCAAGAACCTTATATAAATCCTTACATAAATGCTAAATTTACTTTTTAATATTTAGTGTGGCACCAAGAAGCCGAAAGGAGGAATTTAACCAATGATGATTGCTCACCATTCATATGACACCTTCAATAGGGGTGAAAACTGGCTGGTGATATTTCTCCTTCTCCCCCCTGAAAATTGAAAATTTCCCTCGCCATGCTCTATGGATTGGATGCTACGACTAGATGTGTTGATGAAAAGGCAAACTTGGCTTTTGACTCTGTGAGGCTCTGAGGCACAAATCCACCAGCTAATTGCTAATGAATAATCAACATTGCTCTTTTAATTAAAATGATGTCCACACAGTAAAGGACGGAAAAGCAGAGTAAACTTTAATAGTGGCCATCACTGTACTCTTTAAAGTGTGATTGTGGATTGAAACATGGTAAGAGTAATGTCCAAACCATCAGAGTTAAACCATGTCTCAGAGAGAAGACCTAACATCAGGCCTGGGGTGATGAACATGATGCAGAGGGTATAAGGACTCGAGAAATCCATTCCCAATATATCAGGGTTGAAATGCCAGCAGGCTGTATGCAGAAACACAAATTTAATTTCTTTTCAAGTTAGAGAAAAAATATAGGAAGCTATCAGACATTGCTGAGAATGAAGTTCTTGACTACATTTATCTAATTTTGCATATCCTAGGTGACTAATATGATTGGCCTTATGTTCAATAACCATGAAGGAGCATTTTAAATGACTCATGAAAAATAACCTTTCTCCTGAACCAAAAGTGAACATTTGTAACTGAGATTGCCTCCCCTTGAAAACCAAAACAAGTTTTAGTACACATGGTAATAAATGAATTCTCCACAGACACCCTTGGGTTCAATGCATAAATGATATGTGTGTGTTTATTTTATATATGTGTACATGTGTTTGAACATGTGTGTGGGATGCTTAATCTTGTTATCCTGACTGAATTGAAAAGCACCCAGGTAATCAGTAGAACACACCTCTGAATGTGTTTTTATAAAGGTGTTTGGAAAAAGGATTAACTAGGGAGGTACTCACTTTCAATGTGCCTGGAACCATACTATAGGCTGGAGCCTGAATGAGATAAAAGGAAACAATGAGAAAGCAGGGTAAAACCCTAGCTTCCTGGCTGCTCTACTCCACCAAGCCTACCTACCACGATGCACTGAAACCTCTGACCAGAGCTAAAAAGGAAAAAGAAATCCTCCCCGCAAGTTATCTCTCACAGCAAGTTTTCAGTCTTAGAAAACCTGACTCATGAACCATAATGATGCAAAGTCTTTATTTTTAGAAGACACTTTAGGATAACAATTGTTTTCCAGAACTAAATACTAAGACCTAGTATCCTAGTGCTGGATCTGGGGATATAACCCAGTGATATAGCACAATTCTCTGCAACACACATGCATACATGACTCAGTTCTGACTGGGGGGTTGGCAACGAAGTGGAATTTTTTATAATGTAATATTAAAATATTATATTAATATAAAAAAAGAAAGAAATTAGGATGGCTTATAACCTCCCCAAACAGATACTAAAGTTTACATACTCAAGTTGAGGAAATTTAACAGTGGAAATGAGTTCAAACTTAAAATCGAAATCCATGGCAAAAGTAATGAAACAAACAGGAGACCAATCACCACAGCAAGTCTGATAATCCATGAAAGGTCAATGGAGACAGACACCAACGATACCCAACACAATCCAGGGCAAAGGTCCAGAGTTACTTAAGATCTCAACAATAAAGCAGACTCAAAACTCACCCACCATGACTCAGGGAACTGATCAGAAGAGGGGGTGGAAAGACTGTAAGAGCCATGGTGGGGGAGAATATCCAGAGACATCATTCCCTCAGCAACAATACACAAGGGGAAAGAAAAAAAGAAAGAAAAACTGGCTACCTCTGGTGCAGTTCATAACTCCCTAACCTATGGACAGATCCAGTATGTACACTGAGAAAGGACTCCAGTGGGTAGGGGACAGAGAGGAAGGAAATGGGGACACTTTTATAAGATTTGCTCATACAATGTATATGCTTATTCATAATAAAGATATTTTAAAAAATACATGATGCTAATAAGATCATCCCATGTTCTGTTGGTGGAATTGGGTTGTCCATGGTTCTCGCTGTTTTCTGAAAAATACAAACAGAATCTCTGTCAGAGAGTGAGATCAGTATAGGTTAAATGAGACAAAATTGTTAATTTGGCAAGATTCTAATGGGTGCAGCCTCTCTGTAGATCCCTAGTTAGTGGGAGTCTCCCCTTGGAGTCCAGGTTCTTGTTTTCCATAGGAATTTGCTTTGGATCCCAGTTCCAGTTAAGGATTCCTTGCCACTGAGCAGATGTCTTAGCCAAACAGCAAGCTGTTGATTGCTCTTCTAGGTTTAGCATCAATATTGCACAGATAAGCACATCTTGGCTTGCTGGTCTCTGCCATATAGCAGTGTCCTCAGCATTCTCATAACATCAGTCAGTGTTGTATATCAATGACCTCTGTTTTCTCCAAATATCTTTGTTAAGTTTCCCCTGGCAGCTCATGTAACACCTTCCAGCACTACACAGGCTACCATCTGGGAGCATCTGGGAATTGCTTTTCTTTCTGGATCCGGCAGAGTCTCTCAGTATTGTGTGATGACAGTCTGTGGTATCTTCAGCAATAGGGTCTTACCTTTTGCCTGGGGCAGGTATTCAAAAGCTTTGCTATAAGCCTGTCTTATTTTGGGGACTTCATTGGTCTCTTCAATCAACAGCTCCGTATGATCACAAAGTTTTTTTATTTTGTATTTTTTAATCATTGGCATTGGGGGGTGGTTCATGTGTGTGAGTGTGGGCATGTGCAAGCCATGGCGTGGATATGGAGCTCAGAGGAAAGACCCGGATGTTGGGATTCACCTTCTACTTTGTTTGAGGAAGTCTCTGTTGTTTTCTACTGTGTACAGCAGGCTAGCTGGCCCACAAGACACCTGGATTCTCCCTTCTTTGCTTGTTCTCTTGTCCTGTGCATTCTGGAATTACAGATACACACTGTCACATCTGACTTCACATGGGTTCTAGGGATCCAAACTCAGGTCATCATGCCTTCACAGTAAGTGCTTTACCCACTAACCCCTCTCCCCAATTCCTGATCACAGGGTTTTATAAATGTGTGTTTCCCACTCTTATGACCCCCTTATAGATGAGACATCTGAAGCCCTCGCAGGTCAGGTCACTATCTCCTTCCAGTCATGCAGAAACTAACCTTGAACTGGCTACAGGTCCTGTGCTCTTTCAACTAAAAAAACAAGAACAACTCAGGCTTGTTTTTGTCAATGCAATATGCCTATGTTTCCCAGAAACTGTGCCGACTGACAGTTATATGACTTTTCTAATAGCTAATGCGGTTTCTCATGAAAGCATATCCTTCTCCCTAAAAGTAAATTAAATGGCATAATCTTTCTATAAACTGGATTTAGTAACATATTCTCGATGATAAACAACATTCAAGTCAGAATCACCTCCTCTGCAATGTGAAATTGGAGTTTACTTTTGATGTGTTATCTGTGATGACGATGGACTATAAAAGTACTATCATTTAGTAAGCAAATAACCCGCTCGCTTAGGAGGTAACATCACGCACGGCAATTTTATGAATCTCTTTTCATCTTGCCTTTCTGCTGGTTGGGAAGAATTAAAGAGGACATTGAAAATGCATTAGGTAAATTGCAGTATTAACAGTGTCATTTAAATTGTTGCCATGATTTGTGAAAACAGAAAGAAGGAATCATGGAGACTGCAAATAAAATTGAAAAAGGTACTTTTCCAACTGGGCTTCCTGAGGCATAAATAAATAGCTAACGATGACCAAGGTGGGGTAAATGGTGAAGTAGGGGGCTTCTTTACTATCCCCCTTACACATGCAGACTCACTCCATTTACAATTCTTGCACTCATATTTGAATCCATGAAAGATGGACGTTAAAGAAAGGTTCTAAGACAAGCAGGAAAGGAAGGAAAAAAAAGGAAAACATTTTTTAAAACATATTTGTTTTTGTCTATTTCAGGTTTTTTAAAAGTATATTATTTGTCCATTCAGGCCTCATCTTTATTTTGTTTCAGTAACATAAGTTTCCAAACATATTTGGGCAAGCATTACCAGATAGTAAGTATCTATCAAGTCATCATAGATAAAATGGTGTGCTAGGATAAAGGTAAAAGTAGACAAGAGTTAATGGAATAGAATACAAATAAATCCATAAATCAAGTGAAAAGACATGTGAGAGTTCAGTCAATATTCAAGCAGTATTTTCATGGTATTAAAACAATTTGTGAAATCATAGGAACAGGAAGCTAAGTTAAATGCCAGTTGATTGTTAGAGTTCTGCAGAGAAAATAGAAAATAGAATTGTGTGTGTGTGTATGAGAGAGAGAGAGAGAGAGAGAGAGAGAGAGAGAGAGAGATGGGGGAGGATTGTGTGGGGGAAGAGAGAGATGGGGGAGAGGAAGAAGGGGAAATATATTATGTAATTGGCTCATTTTTAGATGGATTAGGAGCAAGGTACTTTTCTTTAGCAGGAAGTCAGCTGGGGACACACTCCCAAAAGAACATGGATGCGGCTCTGCCCTGGCAGGACCAGAGCTCCAGTCGGATTCACTCTGATCCAAGAATACCATAAAGAGCAGCTTTCTGGTTCTTCCTCCTTAACTCTTTTTTGTTTGGTTGGTTGGTTTTAATTAATTTATTTTTAAGGTTATCCTCTTCTATCCTCTGTCCCCCTGAGGGCTCTCCTCAGTAGGGTTGTTGGTAGTCACTGTGGGGTCCTGAAGGCCTCAGTCAGTCTCTGGGGATGAGCGTGACTAGCCACAGGATACTCCTACCTATCCAGTAGCTCTTACAGTCTTCCACCCCCTCTTCTGCAATGGAACTGAGACTAGACAGGCATGTTAGAAGTCTGATTTAGTGTTGAGTACTCTGTATATTCTGTATTTCTGCTTTGGTGAGTATTGAGTGACCACAGTGTCTATTGCCATCTCCCTGGGGCTGGTTGTGAGGCTAACAGCGAGAGCCACTTCCTCTGCAATGTCTCCTGTGCTCTACAGTTGTGGTAAGTCCTTAACTTAGGTCCTTTCTAAGGCTGTTCTCTCCTATCAAGCCCACCAACCAATGACAGTTCTTGATAAACATTTGAACTTGACAATGACGCTCATCCCAACTGGATATGTAATTTATAGAAAGACCTGATCCAGGTTGTCATGTGAATTTACTGATCTTTCCCTCCAGGGCCCCTTCTAGCTGGGAGGGGAGGTTCCCTCATAGGCTTTGTAGCTTTTCTGTTTCTCTTCTCTTTCACTTCAACTATCTTCTTAAAACAAGTCTTTTATAATTTACCTTCTTTCATGTCTGTGTTCTTCAATTTGTTGCTAATCACAGACAAAAACCACAAGGCTTGAGAACCACTGGCTTGGGGATTCTGAGTCCAATTCTGCAACAGCCTGGCTCATTGGCTCCATAGACACAGAGGGTGCACGTTGCAGGAGAGCTAATAGTACAGTTCCAGACTGAAGGCCAGGGAACTTGACACTCAGAAAGCACTGAAGTCCAAAAGCAGAAGAACCCAATGGACTAGTTCAAAGACAGTCATGTAGGAGGGAAGTTCATTATTCAGAGAAGGAGGAAAGACTCAACCATTTTGTTCCATCCACCATAACTTCATTTGATTAGATGATATCCATGCACAATAAGGACAATCTTCTTTACGAGTACAAAGCTTCAAATGTTCATGTTAGGTCGAAATTCAGGGAACACCCCATCCCCTCCCCCAGCCAGCCTCAGGTAAAGCTTCAGCACCCAGACCTCGGCCTGCCTCTGGAACAGGAGATAACACCCCCTACCTGCTGTGTCTCTGTCTGGCAGGAGGCACTGCCCTTCCTGATGCTGAGAACCACTGACCACCTGGTCCCCTGCCCCCAAGCTGGACATTCACCTTAAAAGCTGGATCTGGGAGCTAGGCTGGAGCTTGGGCTCCCTTTCCTCCTATTAAAAACCTTTCCTTTCAGAGCGGTCTCCCTGGTGGTCATTTACGTTTTAACGGTTAATATCTTACAAAATGCCACACAGATCCACCTAAACTCATCTTTGATAGAACATGTGGGTCTCTGAAGCCTAGTCAAGAAGGATTTCCTCAGGTAACTGCAAACCTTTGTTCCTATTATTCTGAAATGATTGGGTGGAGCAGGATATACTTAGCATGTCAGAAGTCATGTCCCCGTTAGCATGTACAATCAGCTCCTAAACCAAGTCTATTTGAACAAAGTGAACAATACTGACTTTTAGAACTCAAACTTATTTAAGATTTCTTTCACTTTTGTTCTCTGAAACATATGTATTTCGTTACAAAGTTCAGCATATCAATTTAAGTTTACCCCAAAGTGTAAAAATTCTTTTCAGGCACTTAACCCATAAACAAGGTAATGTCCAGCCTACAAACTGAGTTATTAAGTTTTATTCAGGCTTAATGATAGGCCTACTTTTACTGCTTTCTGTTAATGCCCGAACGTAATTTATATAAGATTTTAAAGGCCATGGCCATTTATGCAAATGACAGAGATTTTGGACATGATCCATAGAAAGATATTTTTATAGAGTACTTATGTACAGACATATAATTTGTAATGTATGCTAATAGTCATTTTAGGGACCATGTAAATTAAATTGCCATCAAGATTAGCAACAATGATGACTGTATTTGAGTTTGATTCCTCCTCATTTTAGAGTTATTGCTTATTAAAGAAAGAAAATATTTTTTTCTGTTTCTTCTTTTCCTCTTTTGGTGATGATCCAAAAACGGTAGGTTACAACAGTCTGCTGTGCAAGTCATTTTACAGATAGTAAATCTTGGAATGGGGGAGTTACAACCAAACCCTTCAATAGTCATTTGCAAAATGGAGACATGATGAAGACAACTGGCTGTGAAAGCACAGTGGGCATTTCTTCCAAGTTCACATCCTGCAACATCCAGTGGAAAATACCATGGAAATTTGTAAACTGTATAAATTAGCATTATAATTTTTTTCCCTTAGAGATCACTGATTTATTAAAGATTTACATCTTTGGACTCTGATTTTAAAAAAACAGGTTTTTTGGGTTGTGTGAAGTCACAGATAAAAAGGTAGGTGCATGTCCTTTGCTTAGAAGAACAGTTTATCCTGATCCTAGTTTATCTGGCTAACAGATAGAAAACTTGCCAAAAGATGCACGTCAGAGAGTTCATAAAACTCTAAGTTCAAGCAAGCAGCCCAAACACCTGAAACATTCAAGAAACCCTCATGTCAACCTGTTACCAGAGGGATCAGACAGTCTTGGAAGGAAAGGAAACAACAAAACGACAGAATCTCAGCCCTCAGCTATAGTGTGAACTCTCTTCAGGGCCCAACAAACACTTGCTTCCCCCTCCAGGCAGGGCACCCATGACAGACCAAAGTTTAACTGAAAAACCAATGAGTTTTTTGGACTTCGTTCCAGAGCATGGGTGAAGGGTTACTACCAGGAGTTCAGAGATCCCAAAGCAACTGTTCCAGTAAGGATGATGGCCTCCACAGAGCTGCAGAGATGAAGCTCCCAGGCTCTTGATCTTCTCCTTCTGTTCACTCTGTGTGTCCTTTGCATACAGCCAGCACAAGGGGTGCCTGAGATAGCAGGTGAGGACCTTCCTTATGGGAGAAAGGAACATCAACAGGACTATCTTGAGTCTCTCTTGAGCTTGACTGCAGCTGCTTCTGATAACGATGCCAAGACTTGTTAGCTCAGAGGATGACATCACACAAACCTTGGGGAAACTTGAAGAACTAGAAGATTTCCAGTCCATCTGCCAGAAGAATTTACATGCATGCACTTCTAATATTATCCAATAAACCTCAATTAACAAGAGGTGTTAAAAGCAATTTTAACTCAAGAAATGATAGTGTTCAAGGTTTATGATTGGTTACAAAAATTATTTAGGTTCCTCCTGCTTTATATGAAAACAGTGTAACGGGAATTGGGCACAGTGGGTGAACACTGGGGGCTTCACCTGTACTTGCCCCTGAGTTCATGTCTCGAAATGCCAAAGAAATGGACATCTTCTGATAAAAAGCATTTTTTAATCACACACGTTTATTCTAGATTAGAGTCAGTTTAAGGGAAGAGAGAATGGGATAGGGGAGCAGCCCAGTCACTATGTAGGGAGAAAGCATGGAGAGTTTTAACAGAATTTATGCTGTTCAGCTAAACAAGCAGAAAGGAGAAAGGTGAGAAGGAAAGATTCAGGTGGAAGAGAATCCAGCCCCTGACCACAGGCTGGGGGGGGGGGCTGGGAGAAACCTTACCTGTCCCTAGAGAGAATCTGATGTCCTTCTTCTAGGACCCCCCTGTGGAAGAAGAAGGAAGCTTTGTCCTAGGGAAGTTAATTTTAAGTTCCCCCAGGAGAGTCAGAGACAGCTGATTGGTCTACACCTGACCAATCAGTTTTAGCGCCTAGGTTTTAGTTCTAGCTAGACACCTCCCACTCAAGGGGCAGGTGTCTATGGAGGTACCTGAACTGTCACAGCAGGAGCCCAGCACTCTAAAGCTATCATTAGGACCACGAGTCTAGAAATCCATGTAGCTTGGGCCCCTCGAACTCAGACAGAGTTCCATCCTGACTGAATGAGGTGCCAGGTCACATTGCTTTGACCCACCCATTGCACACAGCCTCTCTCTTGGGCTGGCTCCACAAAATCCTTATAGCTTTCTTCTGTGCACATCCTGGGGTTCAGTCACTTCCAACATCTTAGGGTTTCCATTGCAACATGGACTTTACCTCCACTTCTTCAAATGATTTCCTTTCAGGATCATCTCCTTTCAGGAAATCACACCCTACCTCTCATTGTTTGGTCTCAGCAAGCCTATGGCACATTGGGAAAAGGCTGTAAAACACCCTTCCTTATTCCTGTGTGTTCCATACTTTCAAAACTAGTACCTCAAAGACACCGTTACCAGCTCATGATATAGCCTTGGCCCCTGTAGGCCCTGCATGCCTAAGTGGCTGAGTCTGAGAAAGTACTTTCCTGGGCAGTTTTAAATAGTGGATCTCTGCTAAGGCATTCTCAGTTCAGGTTCCTTCAAATGAATTTACATTTTCACAACTTCAAGCCTCCCATGGGTGGGGTCTTGTTTTCAAAGCACCTTTCCTATTGCCCAGGTGCCAAGTGTAGCTTTCTCTTTAATGGGATAAGTCCTTTAACAGATACAACTGCTGCTTTCCTTGACAGACCACATACTTTTCTTATCTCTTCCTCCACTTGTTGCTCTCTGTCACTGTGGACCTGGATAAGAGCAGTGAGCAGTAACAGCCTGAATGCTCTCATCTTGAGATTGACACCACCAGATAAATTCATCCACTACTTTTTTAAAAAATGTAATTGCAAGGAGAAAGAGAGAGGGAATGGGTATGCCAGGGCCCAGTGCCACTACAAATGAACTCCAGATGCATGCATCATTTTGTACATCTGGCTTTAGGTAGATATTATGGAATCAAATCCTGGGCCATCAGGCTTTGCAAGCAAGTGCTTTTAACTGCTGAGGCATCTCCTTAGCCCTAGTCTGCTACTTTGGATTTCAGCTTCACTCAAGTTATCAGGACATGGGTAGAATGTCCAGACTCTATGCCAAAATATAACTTAAATGGCCTTTAGCTCAGTTCCCCATAGAATCCTTGCTACCCTTGAAAGCTCATGAGCCAGGCCTCTATGGCCCACATTTTTCTCAACTTTCTGGTTTTCCAAACTCCCACCAGCATTCTAGGGTCATTGAAAAGAAAGTCATTTTAAAATTGAATGTGGCCAAATCAGAGAAAAGCTGGATGATCCCTGCCAACCTTTCTTCATGACTCCTACAATGCTATTAGACATGGGAAGACAGTGTTGATCTATCTTGCAGCTAACACTTCCTTTCCTCCTCCTAGAAAAAACACATCGGGAATTCAGCACAAATTTATGATAGATGAGTGTGATGGTTAGGTTTTGTTGTCAACTTGGATCTTTTTAAAAAATATTTTATTTATTCATTTTCAAGCAGAGAGAGAGAGAGAGAGAGAAAGAGAGAGAGAGAGCACCAGGGCCACCACCTTGTGGGTACTGGGGAATTGAACCCAGGGTGTTAGGCACTGGAGGCAAGTGCCTTAACCTCTGAGCCATCTCATCAGCCCAACTTGGATCTTTTTAATTATACTGGGTGGGTCTCTGAAGATGTTTACAGGAAGGCAGTAGTCTCTTAGCAAAGGGCAGGATGTAAAGATGCTCAAAGAAGCTAGAAGTAAACATCTTTTCCTGTGTGGGCCATTCAGGAAGGAAATTCCAGAGACTCAGGAAGCCATTAAGTCTGGGATAGGGTTGCAAGACCCCACCCTAAGGCTATATAAAGGAGAAGAAATTCTCCTTGGCCCTCCTGCCTGTTTGCTGTTCTGTGTGTGGTGTAAGTGATGGGTTTTTCTCTCTTCTTGGACCTGTGAGAGAGGGCCAGCCCCTCTGTTATGGAACTTCCCCTCAATCTGTAGTTTCTATACTTTCCTCCCTCAAATTGTGCCTGGTTTGAAGATTCATCCCAGCAATTTGTGGCTGACTACGGCAATGAGTAATATTCAAATGAAATGCAAAACAAGATGAAAATTATCAACTGTTATTTAGAATCAAAAAACCACAGAGACTTTTGGAACAACACATCACCCTTGCATGTTGAGTTTTTCTTTTTTCTCAAAGTAGATTTTGAAAAAAAAAATCTGCCCCCCCCCCACAAAATGACTGGTTTAATCTACTTTTGTTAAAATCCTGACAACATTAATGGAATGAAGAACTTTACTCAATAAACTGTTTCAGTTTTATAAAATCTTATTTGAAAGAATTTTTATCTATATAATTCATGAATTTTTAAGCATAATTAGGCTCAGAAGATTGTTCCCCTAATAATATATGAGAACAATTGCCTTCTGACACTTTCAAGTTACACTTTTATTACTTTTAATATAGTAGCTGTATCTGTTTTATTTTGAAGTGTTTTTTTGTTTTAGAATGGTTTTATTGCATAAAAGTTACAGCGTTTTCATATAACTACCCAATTTCCCCTACAACCACCATTTGTTACATCAAGGATACCAACATTGGTACAGTATTATTAACTAGATGCAACAAGTTATCTATATTTCACCATTTTTCCTCTCACTGACTCTTCGTGCAAAGTCTCGTCAAGGGAACTTGCTACATTGAATCATTATATTTCCTTCACCTCCTCTGGTCTATGACAGTTTCTCAGGACTACTGTCGCATGATGACAGTTGTGAGAAGCAGAGGTCAATTTTTGTGGAATGATACTGAATTAACATTATTCAATGTAATTCTCATACTACACTGAAGTCGTGTAGAAGGCTGGAAAATCACAATGGTATGCCATTCTCTCATATCATACCAAGAAAGCATGCTATTAACATGACTCATCATGAATGACATTAACTTTGATCACTATGATGAGGTAATAATGTTTGCCAGGTATTTCTTCCATACAGTTGCCTCATCCCTTAACTGTTCCATTTTCTCCTCTTTAGAAGCAAGTTATTAAGTGTAACCCACACTCAGTGGGGGCGGTAAAGAGAGGTGAGAGGTGAATAGTAATTGAGCTCTACTTCCTGAGGTGGTCATCCTATGTAAATTATAAGATTAACCTCTTTTCTTCCGTATATATTTATTTTGTCATTTTTATATCATTATAAACTCATAGGTACTTATTTTCCATCTTAAATTATGTTACAATATACTTTATTTACCTTTTGATAGAAATGTTTAATAGTAATGAAAATAAAAGATAATATATTTTATTAGAAATGAAATTTCATGGAATCATCATGATTACTGATAAAAATAAAGTTATTTATTTTTGAATGCTGTATATCCATAGTTAATAAGGCACAAATGAAATCTTACATATTTTACTTTTAATAAATAATAAAAGTGGAAACTATATAGTAATAAGACTTTTCAAAATCAGTTTTAAAATTTCATTTGCATATATTCATTGCATATGGTACTAGGTTTCATAAGGCTTTTTCATACAAGCATATATAATGTACATTTGACTTTTTGTTTTATTAATTTGTGTAGGTAGGTATGTATATGTGTCCATGTATATTTGCATGTATGTGTGCATGTGTATGAATATGTATGCATGTGTGTATACATGTGTATGATGTGTGTATACATGTGTATACATGCACATGATGTGTATATACATGTGTGTATACATGTGTATGTTCTGTGTGTGTATACATGTGTGTATACATGTGTATGATCTGTATATATAGGATGCGCATGGTACAGTTTACATGTGAAGGTCAGAAGACACCTCAGAATATATTTTCTCTCCTACTTTCTTTTGAGACAGGGTCTGTCTTGACACTGCTTATTGTGAGATTTCAGATTCTTCTGGCTCTGTCTCCCATTGTCTTAGGCATTTTGGGATGACAGATGTGTGCACCACTTTGCATCCAGGTTTATGTGGGCACTGAGGAGGAAGGAACTCAGGTCATCAAGCTTGCAAGCAAGTACCTATAATGCTGAGCTGTCTCCCCAGACTTTCTCAGGTGCTTTTAGCATATTCCCTCCATGTCCCTACCCTTCTTTTTGCCCCTCCTATTACTCTCGTGTTCTCTTAGATAGTTTTGCCTCTATTTTCATTTCAAATATGCATATATGATTTTATGTGTTCATATAAAAGCTAGGATCCACAAATGGGAGAAACTGTGATATTTCTCTTTCTGAGGCAGACTTAATTTGCTTCATATTATCTCCAGTTGCATCTATTTTCCTGAAAACAACGTAATTTTATTCTTCCTTGTGGTTGAATAAAATTCCACTGTGCATATATACCACATTTTAAATCTGTTCCTCTATTGATACACACCTTCTGTATATATAACTGGTTCTATCACTTAGCTAGTATGAATAGTGCCATAACAAAGTTTGGTGCTCAAGTATCTCTGTAATATCTTGACTTAGAGTCCTTAGATATAGCTGGGTCATATGGTAAATCTATTTATAGGTTCCTGAGGAATTTCCATATGATTTTCACAGTGACTGGACAAGTTTACAAACCCAATAATAGTGTATAAGGGTTCCCTTTTCTATGTAACCACCAGCCATGTGTTTTCCTAACAACTTCCATTTGGACTAATATAAGATATGGTTCCATCATAATTTTCAACTTGCATTTTCCTCATAACTAACGTATTCCTTTTGTCTTGCTGTGAAACTGACCAGCAGCAACTTGGGGAGCAAATGAGTTTATTTTGGTTTACATTCCTAGAAGAGAGAGGCCATTGTGCTGGGGAAGGTATAGAGTAAGTGAGGAGCTGTTTTTCACATTGGCAGGCAGAAAGCAGAGGCAGAACATCAAGTGGGGACAGGCTGTAAGACCTCAGGGCCAGGCTGAGGAGATGGATCAGTACGAATGTAAACCCAGATGCACAAAATGGTGTGTCCATGGACCTGGAATTCATTGCAGGGGCAAGAGGTCCTGGCATGCCCACCGTCTCTCAAATAAATAAATAAAATAATAACAGAAATTTTTTTAAACCTCAAGTCCAGGTTGGGCATGACGGCACATGCCTTGAATCCCAGCCATTCTACCTCGAGATCCAGAGGTAGGAGGATTGCCACGAGTTCGAGGCCAACCTAAGACTACAAAGTTAATTCTGGGTCAGCCTGGGCTAGAGTGAGACCCTGCCTCAAAAAAAAAAAAAAAAAAAAAAACTCAAGGCCCACCCACCCTCAATGACCCACTTCCTTCAGCAAGGAAACACCTCCTAAAGGCTTTACAGTCTTTCCAAACAGCTTGTGACCAGGAATCAATGGGGGATGTTTTATACTCACCCCACAATAGCTGGTGATATTGAAACTTTTCTCATGCTTACTGGCCATTTTTACTTAATTTTTTTGAAAACTTTCTGTTGTATACTTTTCATTAGCCCATTTATTGATTGAAGTGTTTGATTTCTAGTTATTGTTGTTTCTGAGTTCAGAAAAATATAAGGAGACTTTTGAGGATTGGTTGCATATTGTAACACAAAAACATTTTCTGGAATAATTTGCCCAGTGGTACTAAGTCATAATAGTATTTTATGGCACAAAGAACAGAAAGCAATGAAATTTGAGAAGGGGGAATAGGAGCAGTACTTAAATAAGAAGGAATCATTTCTCACAATGTTTCTACCCTGCAGGTTACAATCAATTAGTGCATTAAAAAAAAGTTTAGTGAGCCTTGATCAACAATAGTTTTGCTATTATATATATATAAAATGAAAAATTCTAAGGAATGAAGATATAAAATAATGTACATGTATAAGTCAGGATTTTTCAAAGAAACAGAACCAATAATAGGGTGTGTGGGCATTTGCATATATGTATACATGAATAAACACCTAAATATATAGGTATAACTATATCAAGATATATAGATTAATAGAGAACTAGGTAAGGATTTAAGAAATAGCATTTGTGATTCAGGTGTCTGGTAAAATCTACCCTATAAGCAAACTAAGGAACCGCTGAATTTAGAGAAAAGTTAAAGTTTCAGTCATCCAGGTTTATGACAGACAGAATTCTTTCTCTATTAAGCACATAGATTATGAGATGGAGAGATGACTTGGTGAATAAGTGCTTAGCACACAGCATGAGGATTCAAGTTCAGATCCCTAGATAAGCAGGTTCCTGTAATCACAGTGCTTGGGAAGCTGAGACAGAAGGATGCTCCTGACTTGTTGCCTTGCTGGTCTGGCCAATCACTGAGCTTTGGTTCAGTGACAGACCCTATCTCAAAAAGTAAGGTGGAGAGAGATTAAGCCACCCTATGTTGCTATTCACACACATACACACCACACACACAGGTGACAGATGTAGCCTGTGTAGAGCTGGAAGGCATTACATGAGCTGCCAGGGGAAAGAGGCCATTGATATTTGAAAAAAAAGCAGAGGACATTGATACATAACAACCTCCGATGGTATGAGAATGCTGAGGACACTGCTATATGGCAGAGACCAGCAAGTCAAGAAGTGCTCATCTGTGCAATAGTGGTGCTTAACCTAGGTGGGTAATCAACAGCTTGCTGATTGACTAATATCCATCCGCTCAGTGGCCAGGAACCCTTAGCTGGAACTGGGATCCAAGGCAATTCTCATGGAGACTAGGAACCAGGGCTCCAAAGGGAAGCCCCCACTCACCAGGGGTCTACATAGAGGCTACACCCATTTGAATCTCGCCAAATAAACAATGTTTGTCTCATTTAACCTATCTCATTCTCCATTGGTGATTCTGTTTGTATTTTTCAGAAGGCAGTGAGAACTGTGGACAGCCCAACTCCACCAACACCCAGACAAGAGATGAATAAGGCCCAAAGGAAACCTTTTAGGAAGTGGTGAGATGAGCAAGAGAGTTATCTCCACAGAAAGTCAGATAATCTAGGAAAGGGTAAAGGAGACAGATACTCTGAATACCTAAAATAGTCCAAACCAGAAATCCAGAGACTCTTAAGATCTCAACAGTAAAACAGAATTAAAACTCACCCACCATGACTCAGGGAACTGTGTGGAAGAGGGGGCAGAAAGATTATAAGAGCATGGTGGGGGAGAATATGCAGAGACATTGCCCTAACAACACACAAAAGAAAAAAAAACTGGCTATAGCTTGTACAATTCATAACCCCCTATCCATGGACTGTTCTAGCAATCCCACTGAGTAGGGCCCCCATTGGGTTGGGGACAGGGAGGAGGGAAATGGGGTTACCATCACAAGACTTGCTCATACAGTGTATCTATACTATACTATACTATACTATATATTAGCAATAAGTAAGTTTAAAAAGAAAAGAAAGGTGAAGAGACAACAGATGACAGGTCTGGTGTTGCCTGTCTGTTATCCCAGGACTCAAGAAACTGGGCCAGAAAAGCCACCATGAGTTTGAGACTAACCTAAAATAAAAAGACCCCTTCAATGGATGGGATGAGGTCCAACCACATTATAGAGAGTAATCTACAGAACTGTCTACTGATGTGTAAATTCTAATGTCATCTAAAAATGCCTTCACAAGAAAGTTCTAGAATAATGTTTGACCAAATATCTGGACACTATGGCTTTAGCTACATTGGAACATAAAATTAACTATCACAGAGATCATGTGCTGAGATGATGTGCATTCTATGTAACGTTTCTTTTGCTTACAATGAATATGGAGTATGTTTTATTTTCATGTAACTTCAGGGTTCAGCCCAGCATCACTTGGGGTAGACACCCAATGAGTACTTGTTACACTAATTTATATTCATATACAGGATTAAGAATCACTCTTTTCTTCGACCACTAAGAGTCACAAAATGAGATTTTAGCTATATTTTTTCATACTCTTATAAGAACCTTAAAAAGCATAAATGATCATTTTATAAACCAGAAACTGATACAATAGGAATGTGAATTTAAGACTATGCCTTTAAAGCACATTTCACTCCACCTTATCAAATGGTGCCCAACTCCTGAGCCTATAGTTCTGAGAAGTGAAAGTTTCCAGGCACTCAGCTGAGGAGAAAGCCTTGTAGTGGAAGCAGAATGAGGTGTGCACATTTGACATCATGACATCACATTATAATGTATTCCAAAAACGACACACAAGATAGAGTGAGCAATTTACTTAAGGTCGTTGTTCAATGTGATAAGGGGGAATTCAAATTTCACCAATTTTCAGTACTGTGTATGAAACTGCACTGTTGATTTCTTCCAGAATCTTATTAGCACTCCATTTGGGGCGTGGGCCAACAAAATTGAGAAATACAACCTTGTCTGCCAAAAGACAAGAAATATAGCATATTTTTGTGCTTTTTTTTTCCTTTAAAGCCATCACAATATGTTGCACAGCCCTTCTTTATAAGAGCTTAACTATAATGCTGCCTTTGGACTCTCTGCTTCAAGACTAACTTATAAAAAGATTATTTTAGTAGTTCAGCAGAAAAAATAATACCCATGCATAGGATCTGCGATAAACTCACCTTATCTCAAATTCAATTCCACAGTAAGTTACTGGGATATTCTTTTGAGCCTTAGGAGATTTTCTTCTTTCTTTTGTTAAACCGTCAGAATGGGTATCCGTTTCATCCAGTGTATCTCTTCCTAAGAGGTGTCTTACTAATTCACAAGAACTATGGCAGTTTTCCAGAAGGAGGTTATTTGCAGTCACACTTTCGTATCAGCTTCTCTTCACTGCTATTCTGTGCTGTCATTTCCTCTCATTCAAAACATAGGCTTGGCTTTAGATGTAGACATGCAATACTACATGTTATCTCTCTGATAGCCACAGACCTTTGTAGGCAAACTCCTTTTATCTCCTGAAGTGTGTGTGTGTGTGTGTGTGTGTGTGTGTGTGTGTGTGTGTGTGTGTGTTATGCACATGCACATGCACATGTTTTATCCACAGGCATGTGGATGCCAGAGGCAGATCCTCTATCACGCTTCTGCCTTGCTTTCCTGATAGGATCTCTCACTGAACCTGGTTCCTGTCATTTTTCAGACTGGCTGACCATGGAGCCTCTGCTATCTTCCTGTCTCCATTCCCCTCCTGCTGAGGCTATAGGTGTGGGCAGCCACACTCGTTTTTCTCATGGGTGCTAGGAACTGAATGGAAGTCACACACAAAATGCACTTACCAGCCCCTTATCCCCTGAAATCTATGAAGTCAGGTTTTAACCCACAAAATCATCATTCATGTAATATATTATTATCATTTATAACAGGGAAAATTGGCTGAATTCTCTAAAACTCCCAAGTTTTTAAATAAAAGACGTCACAGTGGCTATTTCCATTCTTTGGGTGTTCACATGTGAACACATGTGGCTTAATAATTATGGTGCCTTACATGAGCAATATAGAGCATGATCATTCTCTATGTACCCAGTTACTGTATGAAACTCAAGAACAAAATGATGAGGTTTTCACTTAGAAATATTCCTGTTATTTCTTATTTTGTTCTCTTTAGGAACTCTTACAGAAAGAGTTGTTCAAGGTCCAATCGAGAGTCCAGCTCAGTGTAGTGAGTTAGGCACAGTGCTGATAAGAGGCACAGAATAGGCAGCTTTCCCCATACATCTGCTCCCACAGTTTCCTCACTTGGCAGGATGTTCACATGGCTGGGAGGTAGTGATTTGTTTTTCAACCTCAAATCTGTGATTCCAAAATGTTTTCTTCACTTGATTTTAATTATATAAAATATATACAGAGCTGGAGAGATGGCTCACTGGTTAAGTGTGCTTTCTGCACAAGCATAAAGGCCTAAGATGGCTTGAAACTGACCAAGTTCAAATCTCTAGATCCCACATAAACAGCTGGACATGGCTATGCACATCTGTAAACCCAGACCTACAAAAGGGAACAGAGACCAGGGAATTGCCTGGGCTTGCTGAGAAAACCAGCAAGTTCTGATATTAGTTGAGAGACTGATTCAAATAAGACAGGGGAAAGAGCAATGAAGAAGGGCATCCAGTGTTCAGCTCTGACCCCCACAGTGAGTGCCCCCATCCCAGGCAGGCACATGGGGTACCGCAAAGCCACATACAAGTGAATATGCCACATACATCACACACACACACACACACACACACACACACACACACACACACACAAGCAAAAGGAAAAAGCATTCTGAATAAAAGTAGTAGCCTCCTCTATGCATATAATATCCTTGGATGACCTATGCACACACTGGTAGAGAAAATTTCACTAAAATATTGGATCAAAATTTCACAGAGAAGTTAATGAAAGAATTTTAAATGAAGGAAGAACAGATTATTAGAGAGGAATGTGTGAATCGTCTGTTTAGCCTTTTGTTCATTTGTGGGTAATGTTTACTTTATAATTCAGATCTATATCTCCTAAATCAAGTAGAAAAAATAATAGTCATGTTAATTAATACTACTCTTTAAGGTTAGTTTTTGTACAAAAAGTTAAACTAAGAAGTAACTTATGTTTTTCTAATTTGAAAATATTACTGCTGTATGTGTGATAAAGTTACCATGTTTTGCACCAACTTGACAAAGTCTAATGTTAAATGTTTAGTTCAAGTCCACAAAGCTGACTTAATGGAAGATCTGGGACTAGCATTGAACTCTCCCTTCTTCTAATCACGTGCTCTATCATTACTGAATGTACTAAATTGTTTCACCTTCAAAACTTTTTCCTATTTGTTACTGGATAAGTGCCCATCACTTTAACTTAGAATTTCCTAGATTGTAATGAGCATACAAAAAAGAAGCAACCAGTCAAGGCTGACTCAGAGGGGAGGGGTATAATAAGAGATCTAAAAGAAGACTGTAGGGGGGTGAGCTGAGGATTAGCATTTAGATAATGCTTAGCAAAAATTCCAAAGCACCTCAAAATTTAAGGAGTACCCAAATTCTTGTCTACAAAGTTAAAGAATTAAAATTTAGACAAACAGACATTAAGGTATAGTGGGCAACTTTAAGGGACCATGGGAGTTACAGAGTTAGTTCACCAGTCACCAGTGTGAGGAGAATATAAAAAAAAAAGTATATATATATATATATATATATATATATATATATATATACATTTTTTAAATAAAATCTGTGCTGCTTAGCCAAACAAGCAGAAGAAGAAAAAGTATCAGAGGGGAAAGATTCATGTGGAAAAGAATCCTGAGCCCTCGCCCCCCACCCCAGCTGGGGTGAGGGGCCTTACCTGGAAAAAATAAAAAATCTTCCTTCTAGAACCAAGTGGAAAAGAAGAATGACCTTTGTTTTAGGCAAGCTTTTTAAAGGTTCCCCCAGGTAAGTCAGAGAGGCAGCTGATTGGTCTATACCTGACCAATCAGGTTTTGCATCTAAGTTTGGGCTCTGGCTAGAGACACCTCCCACCCAAGGGGAGAGGGTCTATGGAGTTCATCTAAACCGTCACAAGACAGAGAGGCAGCAACTAATATAGAAGCAAGTGCATATGAGAGTCAATGGTTGATTTGGAGACTTATAAGTTATGGACTTGTAAGAGTGAAAGACTAGCAAAAACATAATCATTTGTCCCATGGCCTCTGTCGATCAAACAAAGCTCGTGCTGAGTGCTCTTCATTTCGTGCCACTAAGAATAAGTTCCCAGGGGACAAAGCTTACACTCTCAAAGCTTCATAGCCCACAGAGCCTCTCACAAGATCAAGCACTCAATAAATTTGATGAATACATCTGTTGAGCAGTGTGATTTAAACAAGCCATTAACTTCACTAAGCCTGTTTTTCACACCTTCAGTAAGGGTATTTGCAGTATTACCCATGATCTTTGTATGAGAATTACATGAAGACATTCCTGAAGAAACAACAATATGGTGTGCAGAACTCGACAGGAGCTCAATGCATCTCAGCTCATGTTATTGGTGGTACAAGATGTTTTGTTTAAGTTCAAGGTGCCTCAATGTGAACTGATAAAATCACCACTCAAACTAGAAACCAGAGTGGATAGTCTCATGACTTAAGCATATAATAATTTTGAGTATTGTTTTATTGTTTTTATTTAAATAGAAACTAACACAGAAGTCCCTGAACAAAGCAATGAGAGTCCCCTTAATCCCTCTTCTCCTGCCTACAACCTCAGCAGAGGCTTTGTTCATCTTTGCAGCGAGCATTGAACATGTAAGAAGCCAGACTCAAGATACCAGCTGACTTCTTGGCCCATTATCAGCTCAGTAATGGAAGGCGCTTTTAGCTCTGAAAGAATAATATTCCACATTAAGAATAGCTAAGAGATACACATTCCACTTTCTGTACAAGATAGCAGATTATTTCACATCATTCTATGCAGGAGTGGTAAAATAGTTTACTGGTGGTGAGCAAGTAAATTTCGTAAAACAAAAATTTACCATTTTAACTTTTAAATTTCAAAATCCTGAATTAGCCATAGCCCCAAATAAGAAGAAATGATCCTTGATGGAAATAAATGAAAGTAATACTAGTTCTGAACTAATATTCATTGAGCTTATTTCTCTTAGACATATAAAGACACCAACATCAATTGCTTACATTTACTGAACTATTATCTGATTTTATCCTCATGATGACTCTACAAGGTAGGTAGTATTGCTAATCCCATTTACAGATGAGGCAACCTAAACTCGATAGATTGAATCATTTTTTTTCAAGATCACACAGTCTAAGACTTATGATCTGGAATTTAAGACCAACTTTGTCTCATCTTAAGCCTTTACTCACTATACCCTGCCAGCAGAATACTGGTGAATGAATAAATAAACATGAGTACATGAATGAATAGATGAATGAATAAGAAGACTGAATAATTCTGACACAATTGCTTCTGCTTTTAATTGATGTGATTGTTATAAAAGTCTGATTTTATAAATCATACTTACTTTTCTGCTATAATGTTGTCATGGTTTGATACAGGTGTCCCCCACAAACAATTGAATGTGTTCTGATAGATCGATCCTCAGCTGATGGCAGTTTGGGTTTTACAACCTCAATGAAGCTGTGTTGTTGGGGGCGAGCTTATGGGGTTATAAGCCAGCTTCCCCTTGCCAGTGTTTGGCACACTTTCCTGCCGCTGTTTGCAGTGCTGTGGCAGAGGTGATGTCCAGCCCTCTGCTCATGCCATCGTTTTCCCTGCCAGAATGGAGTCTCCCCTCGAGTCCGTAAGCCAAATAAACCCATTCTTCTACAAGCCGCTTTTGTTTGGGTTCTTTCTGCACAGCAACTAGAATGATGACCCTAACAGTTTTGGTACCAGGACGTGGGGTCATCTGTTGCTGCTGGAACCCTGGTCTTGTGGCTTTGGTTTTCTGGAAGTGATCTACAGGAGGAATGTGGAAGGATTTGAACTCCCGGCCTAAGTGGTGCTTCGCAGTGTTGTGAGTACAGCGTGATGGTCAGAGTTAAAAGACCTGAATGTAATGAGAACTATGGACTGTGAGGTTTGGCTTACGAGGTGGAGAAAGAACTTTATCAGGACTGTGCCAGAAGCAGTTTGTGTGAAAGGCTTGCTGTGTTCTGTCTGCCTGTGTCCTGGGAACCTGTGCAGGGTTGTTTTACGTAAAGATGGACTGGTATGAGCAGATGGAGATGGCACAGAAAGAAAGATCTTTGGGTCGAAACTGCTGCCCGTTCACCTGCAATTGTTTGAGATATTACAACCACTGAGATTGGGCCAGCTGGTCTGCATTAGAACAACTGGAAGAATGCAGACTCTTTGAAGTAAGGGGCCTGAATGCTTTGATCCCCCCTGGATTAACAAGTTGGTAGCCCACCTGGTTCTATGGAATTGAGATTGGTTAGAAAGAGAGGGTCATTGGATTTGCAACACAGTTTTGTTTTTGAAAAATGGCCATCGGCGTGTGAAGCAGGTGTGCAAGGTTGCCTGCATGGAGCCCG
>PVHP010009668.1:0-49825 GCA_004024765.1 Zapus hudsonius
GAGGAGAGGACGGGAGAGGAGAGGAGAGGAGAGGATAGAATGGGTATGCTAGGGCCTCCAGCCATTGCAAGTGAACTCCAGATGCATGTGCCACATTGTATATCTGGCTTTCCATGGGTACTGGGGAATTGGGCTCACATCCTTGGGGTTTGCAGGTAAGTGCCATAATCACTAGGCGATCTTTCCATCCCCTCTTTCAAAATTTTAATAGCATCTTCTTTTGCATATTATTATTGCCCTGTAAGAAATCAGGTGCATCAATGATGTTTGCTCAGTGTGTTGAGATCATTCTTGGCCACTGACACCGATAACACTGCGTTCCACATCTTAGGTGTCTCAGTCCCAAACTGTGTCATCTATGCCAGACATGTATCAGCCAACCCAAATTAGAAACTTATTGGATAATATGAAATACCATTTGTCAATAAGGTCTCAAACATGAAACACCTTCCTTAAAAATAAGTGAGGAATTAATGAGAACAATGCATGGAGTACTCCTAATTTTTAACATCATAATGAGCAAAACTAGTTAGTTTGTAATTACTAATACCATGTGGTACATTTATGCTTTCTTCTAGATCCCACAATGTCAGAGCATAATATGGCTACCAATGAAAATAATCACTAGAAGAAAATCATTTCATTAATAAATGGTGTCAAAGATTTAGCCTAAGCATTTGTTTGTGGGTTCATGCACCTATATGTGATAACCTCTGGAAACCGGGTTGCTCTCAAAGAGACCATTTACTGGAGTTGTCTAAAATGGGGCATATGTCCAATAGAGTGTATATAATTACTGACTATATTACCATTGGGGAAATTCTTTCCTCAGCAAACCGATGGCAGGCAAGATGAGTGTGAATCACATTTTTAACATGTAAACTGAAAATTGTGTCTGGTATATGCTGCTAATAAGATAAAACTGAAAGGAAAAGCAGTTGTAATAAAAAAGATGTTTTGTGACTAGAATTATAATCTGTGATGGGTGGTTCACTCTTTACAATTCTACTATTGCATTTCCTGAAGAATATTAGCAAGTACATGTATATAATCTTAAAATTCTTATAATACAGTAGGTAAAATGTTAAAGCTTGGTGCTAGATGGTTTTTGAACAAGAAATGATTTTAGAACAAACTAAAAACTTCTCTGTGATGCTATTTGACTATTCAGTTTCAGAAGGCAAATTATTCATATTATTTCTCAAATGAAACATCTACTAACCTGGCCAAAAGATATATTGTTAAGACTCAAACACAAGACAACATATTGATGATTCATTCAAGTTATATTTTAAAAAACCCATAATGTTGCATGTAAAATGAAACCAACCTTCTTTCAGATATGAATTTTTAAAATAAGGATTAAACATATTAATGCCTACATTGACTAGTTTTCACCACGGGCATTTTGTTTTTAAGTTATCATTGGTATAATTATAGAAAATGGGTAATGAAAGCATTTGATAGGACAATTTATAAGTGATGATTTTCTGATAGAACTGAAGATGCAGTGGAGACTCAAATACTTTATAATCTTTTCCATTGCACGGAATACAAAAGACAAAGAGGACATAAATTTGCAAATCTATTTTACTTTTGCAATGAAATAGATTTCAGAGAGTGGTTATATATTCACAAAGTTGGAAGCATATTTATGTGAATAAGCAAGTATATTTAAAAACCTGTAAAAGATGCATTCAATACCATAAACTAGCATTCTAAAACATTTTAAAAACTTAACTGCTATATAATACATTAAAATCAAGGCGCTTCAAAATAATGTATTGTTGACATAGTTAATATTTTGTCTGCATCAGATTTGAAATACAAGCTTTGAAAACATGTAATATTTACAAAATATAAAGGCATATAAGTAAGGAGAGCTGTATGGTGCCACAGTAAGACATACTATAATTTTTAGATGTAAAGCAATTTTGATGATTCAGTAATTAATGCATTAATTTTTTACACGTTTGGAACATAAGATGACTTCACTTTTTGCAGACTGCATATCAAATTGTAAAACACAAAAAATGATTTCATATTATAGGGAAACATATCAATTAAATTTAAACTATCAAGTTAATACTTAAACTCTTTTGGAAAGAATAACTTACGAAAATAAAAATAACATCCCAATAATATGCATGTGAGTAGGAATTAAAACTTTATTCCTCTGTAAATAGAAAGCAAGTTCTAATCATTTAAAATTAGAAAGTAAATCATCTGTATCATTTATATGAGTTTATACATTTTAACTTCAGTAATATTAGTATGTATTCATAAAACACTAAGATGAATACAAACTTAGTCATTTGGGATGAACTAAATATATACAAGTCATAGGAGAAAAACAGTTACAAAGAATTTTGTAAATAGTTAAAATGACAAAGAGAATTAAAAAAAATAGTCATTAATTGAGGGATTCTACATAGTGTCACTTTTTTTCTAGTGGGTAAAAAGAACAACTTAAAGATTTCTTCAATAGGAAAATAAAAATAGTGATGAATATCTTTAGGGGTAACTAAAGAAGATCTTGAATGTCATTTGTAACTTTTTGATCACTTTTCTAGAACTTTGTCTCTTTTTGTTCCGACTTGAGCATTTAGTACTTTCCTTTATTTGTCAAGTTATCCATCAAGATCTTGAGAGAAGCTCATTGCAGGAAGTCCCATCTACAACATTTGTAACTATCACTTGGGTATTTAGTTAAGAATATGTTGGGGGGGGGTAGTGACATTTGCTTGCAAAAACCAAAGTCCTACTTCAATTCCCCAGTAGCTAGGTAAAGCCACATACACAAAGTAGCAAATACATCTTGAATTTGTTTGCAATGACAGGAGGTCCTGGCATGCCCATCACTTCCCCCTTCTTTGTTTGCAAAGAAATATTTTTTTAAAGAAAGAAAATATTTTTCACTTACTGTAACCAAAAGAATCATTCATTCAGCATTATAGGTAATGGGCTACCTAAGGACCAGTCCGGTATATTCTAATTAATCTCATGCTGGTAATATGGAGTTCACCCTACAAAAATTCTGAATCATAATAAGAAAAAAACATCATACACACATATTTGTGAATCAATAGAATAAAATAGAGCACTCAGATATAAACCAATGCAGCTTTAAAATGAAACCAGATCCCTACTTCATACTCTATAAAAATGTCAGTTGCAAATGTATCAAACCTGTTATTGTAAGACTTAAAACTGAAAATGTTAGTAGAGAAAAATAGGGAAACACTTCAGCATAGCTGCAAAGGCAACCACATTCTGAACAGAAATTTCAGTCACTCATAAAATAAGGCCAGCAACTGATCAATGGGACTTCCATGAAATGAAAAACCTTCTGTAGAGCAAGAGAATAATTGAGGGAAAAGGCAGACATCAGAACTGGAGAAGAGTCTTTGCTATGCATACATTTGATCATGGATTCAAACTTCATATAAACAAAGACTAAAACATTGAATAACAAGAAATCAAATAATAAATTCAATAAATGGTATAATAAAATATACAGCCAATTCTCACAAGGTGAAATCCTTTAGAGAATAAACAGATGAAAAAATTTCCAAACTCACGAAGCGGCCCAAGAAATGGAAATCAAAACTATGAGATTCTATCTCATGTCAGTTAGGACTAAGTTCCTTAAAGAAAACAGCAAATGCTAGAGTAATTATAAGCCAAAGGGAACCTCTACACATTGTTGTCTGGAATATAAACTTGTACATCACCCCTCAAATCAGTATAGAGGTTTCTTTAATTAAAAAAAAGAAAATCTAAAGATATATAATACCCATTCCTACTACTCCCAAGTATGTTCCTGAATACTCTAATACAATTTATCACAGAGATTAATACACAGCAATGTTTATTGTAGCACTATTTATAAAGGCTACCTTGTGGAACCAAACTTGGTATCCATTAACAGAGGACTGGACAAAGAAAATGTGGTATATTTAAAATGTGGAATATTTAAGACATAAAGGAGAATGATACTGTCACTTGAAAAAAATAATAAGTGCCATTTGTGATCATTATATCAAAAGAAAAAATCAGTCTCTGAGAAATACCATGCACAAAATCATGTACTTTCATAGCGTGTAAACTGTTTAGGAAACAAAGGAACAGTTAAAGTGAAAAAATGAGAAAGGAGCATAGAGGGATGAATATGCTTATACTTGAATCACTAAGCTTCTTCCATCCCCAAAAGAAGGATTGAATATGCGGGTACATTGTGAAGTGAATCAGGAGCATCTAGCACTTAAGAAATTTGTGATCTTGGATAATTATTTTGTTTTCAATTTCAACAAAAATGTTTTCATGTATTTATTTACATGCAAGGGAGATAGAAGAGAGAGAGAGAATGGGTGCATAAGGGCCTCCAGATGCTGGAAATAAACTCCAGACTCAGGTGCCACTTTGTGCATCTGGCTTTTTAAATCACCAAACCATCTCTGCACCACCTTATTTTCTTTTATAAAATGTAAGGTGTTCATGCAGATGAAATCTAAAAATGATGTTAATGAAATATGAGTCAGTGAAGAGAAAAATAATTGGGGAAGTGGTATCAAAATGTATTTTGGGGCTGGAGAGATGGTTCAGTAGTTAAGGCACTTGCCTGAAAAGCCTAAGGACACGAGTTCTATTCCCCAGTACTCACATAACACCAGAAGCACAAGGTGGCAAATGCATCAGGAGTTTGTTTTCTGTGGCTAGAGGCTCTGGTTTGCCCATTCTATCTCTTTGTATCTGCCTCTTTATAGCTCTCAAATAAATAAATAAAACATGTTTTAAGTGTTTTATATGTTTGAAAGTGTCAAATATTAAAAAAATTAAAAAATAAATCATGTACCATCACTAGCTTCTTCATCTGCCAGTGGTTACAGCACAGGGGAACATATCCTATTTTATTCAAATCAATGCAAAGGGATTATTATTCATCTTTACTTTTTTAAAAGATAATTTAATAGCACAAGATAGTTTAATGTAGTGACACCTACATACGTTTATGGCATCAGCCTTTTTATACTCCTTCCAAGTCTCACTATATCCTTCTGTGAACTGTTTCTCTAGACACCACCCAAAGCAGCCAGAAAACACGAACTCTATTATATGACCCCCTCCCCTGCAGCTCTCCATTGGTTAGTAGACAACACGTGATCTTCTGTGGGTCACAAATTCTTTTAATTGATATTTTTGATTTGAGACTCACAATAAGTTCTCATCTTCCAAATCCTTTTGAAACTAAAATCAAAACTTCAGACAAGATTGAAGGAAAGCACAGGGTAAAATTGCTGTGTGATGAAAGCAGAGTGAAAAATAATACGCACCTGCCTGGGAGCAAAGACATAAACCATAAAGATATTTTATTCTCTCATTTTGTGGCATAACAAACTCCCTCTCCTTGATTTTTTTAAAGTTTCTGAGTTCTAATAATACCACCATACATGAGAAGAGGCCATGTTGAATGACATTTTTATGCCAACCAAGAAACCTAATGAATGGAGCAGACAGTGCAGGTGGATATTGAAATTCCATCTGTGGCCTCTTCAACCAAATAATGCAAAAGAGGGAAATTTTGATTTGAACTTGATTAGATTGGAAATTTGTAAGACATGATAGATGTGATTAACCAGAGTGATCCTGCTCTGTGTCTTTCCTACAAGTGCTTATCAGCCTAACCATTATCACCAGGGTGACAATTGGACAACTAGACTTTGTGGAATGTAATCTCTCCTTAACTGGATGCTGCATAAAAAATCCCACAGAAGCTAGCATCTTATATGAAGGATGTGATGTTTAGGTTTTGTTGTCAACTTGGATCTTTTTAATTATCTGGGGTGGGTCTCTGAGGATGTTCACTGGAAGGCAGCCTCTGAGCAAGGGGCAGGATGTAAAGAAGCTGAAAGTAAACATCCTTTCCTGTGTGGTCCATGTAAGAAGGAAATTCCAGAGACTCAGAAAGTGAATAAATCTGGGATAGGGTTTTAGGACCTTGCCCTGAAGCTATATAAAGGGGAAGAAAATCTTTCCTTGCCCTCCTGCCTGTTCCCTGTTCTGTGTGTGGTGTAGGTGATGGGTTTTTCTCTGCTCAGACCTGTGAAAGAAGGTTAGCCTCTTTCGCTGTTACAGAACTTCCCCTCAATCTGTAGTTTCAATAAATACTTTCCTCTCTCAAATCATGCCTGGTTTGAAGATTCATCCCAGTGACATGTGGATGACTATGACAAAGGACTTCCTAGAACAACAACAAAGTGTTTCCAGGTTTATATTTAAAATGTGCATCCTAATACAGACAGCCCACGGAGGAGGATATCCAAATGATCAGGGAGGGGGCGGGAATTGGAGAATTTGGGATAACAACTCATAGTTTGCCCACTAAATAATGTAACTCATTATGGACAATAAATTTATAAAAAAATGTGCATCCTTCTATGGCTGTAAATTCAGGGATCATTCTTTTTTAACCAGTAACAACCTCTCTAGCATCTATCTATCATCTACCTTTCATCTGCCTGTCTCTCTCTCTATCCATCCAACCATCCTTCCATCCATCCATCCATCCATCTATCCATCCATCTATCCATCTAACCTTCCATCCATGCATCCATCCATCCATCTATCTATCCATCCATCTATCCATCCATCCATCCATCTATCCATCCATCCATCCATCTATCCATCTATCCATCCTTCTATCTATCTATCTATCTATCTATCTATCTATCTATCATATATCTATCCAATATACAATAATCATAGTCCCCTTCCATGACCTTCCCTTTTCTTCCTCTCAAATCCCACTTCCACTGAATCCCTTGTTTTCAACCAGTCTCTTCTATTTTAATGTACCTGACTATATATATATATATATATATATATATATATATATATATATATATATATATATATATATATCAGTTTGTTTTTGAAGTCTTCTTGAATGTTTTTAGTTTGATCATGTGTACCTTTTAAAATTCCTATTAAAACTCATGTTTAAGATAAAAATATAATCTTTTAGAGAGGCTCATATATAATCTTGATTTGACTTTCATAATGAAATCATATAATATTTTAACACAATGTTTTAAACTGTGACAAGGGGCCTGGAAATTAGTGTCTACAACACTATTTTTTGGAAAATTTTATTAGATTCAGAGTGACACAATGTTTATATGTGTATTTTTCACAGATTATGCAACAAATTGAAATGAAGTTCACTATCAATTGTAAATGATATTTTATTATCAGGGTTGCATTATCTATATCTATAATGACACCCCTCAAACTAAATGAAACTAGCATGCACCATGTTAACATGTATCTTGTCACAATCTTTTATCTCTCAGTTTCTTGTTCTTCCAAATCCATAAAACCTACAATGTATAGGAATAAAATTTGGAAGCTAATGGTGTGGCTTACTGGTAGTGTCTAGAATTCCTGAGGATTTTTGTTTAATCCTTACAAATGCAAAAAAATGAAAATTGGAATAAAAATTTTGCATGCAGAGCTCAAAGTAAGCCTTAAAAGCTCTCAGAACACCAGATAGAAAAACCGTATGAGAATGGTATTTGAGTGTGTTTAATTTCTCTATACTATTCATTCCTTACAAGTCCTTTAAAGACTATTTTCTCTCTGTCTGTGTGTATACAACTTTATAATATTATAAGTATCTATAATTGATAGCAATGTTCAACATTTGAAAACATAAGCAGATACTGGTTCTTCTAAAAAAATTGGAAAGCATGTTAAAACCAAATTCACATGACATAATATAAAGAGCTACTCTTTAGTGGCTACAGCTTCCCTAGACATGGAGGAAACTTGCTCATGCTTAATGTGAGTCTATGTTTATAATGATAAAAATTTTATCTTTACATTGATACTGCTTAGTTAGCCTTTTTACTCAGTGAGTACTTATATTACCAACTTAAGGCCCTTGTTTTCAGGCATTGCCCAGTGGTGAAGGGAACAGAGGTGTACGGATGGATGTGTACACATTCTCTGTTCACTCCAATCTGAACATGAGTAGAGCAGAGTTCCATAAAAGTGCAAAGTAAACAAAGTCATCATAGTTCCTATGGAGATGAGTTCCCTATATTGTGATTTAAAACTAAGTCAGCTGAAAACTATGGGCTAATTCACTGACTTTTTACTCTTTGCAGGTGTTCAAATGATTGCATGGCTGGGTCTAACCCAGAGACAGCTACATTTCACACACAGAATGTGGTGCACTTGTCTCATAACCATTAAAATGATGCATGTTTGTTCAATCTTGGAGAATCTTCCAATATATTGAACTGAGAATCAAAGGCATTGTCAGCTGGAAAATAGTATGTTAATGGCAAAGAGACTCAAGAGCATAAAGGAAACAGATTGGCAAGTGTCATTCAAACTGAAGGAAGCACTGTGTGATGCTCTACTAAACAGCTATGAAAAATTGGTGTTCGAACAGGCAGTGCTCAATGAGGTTTATCTGTAACTCTACCATTAGGCACAAGGATGTGATGGATGTAAAAGTGTGGGTCATCATGAAGCACAAAAGAGTTAACTGTACCTCAGGGTATCATGAATCATGTGGAGGAGAACAAACATGGGCAGGGTATTGAGGAACCTGGTGCAGGCTGATGAAGCTGGAAAACATTTTGGAATAGTCATCACTCAATAAAACATTTTTTTCCTTAGGTTTAAATTAAACTTGCACAAGATAAACATTTATGACAATTAGGGCTACAGCCTGAAGCATTTTGGCTCACAAATTAAGTGCTTTGGTTAATGAGCAAAGATTTCCATTTCTCTTGCATGCATAAATACCAATGGAGGATGTATCATTCACTAAATCGTATCTGCTTTTCCCCTTTATTTCACCAGCAGTAGCATCAATTGTCATTTAACTACTCTAAATAATGTGCTTTCTTCCCTGTTGTATTAAGCTATTTCTATCAAGGCTAATGATTTTCTGATTTCCACATGCCAGTGACTTTTGGCAGTAACAAACGATGCCTCTCGCTTGCATGTTGCAAGTAGCTTAAATTATATTTTACATACCCATTTAAAGGATCATTAGTTAAGTTAATATCCTCGCTTTTCAGGAGTGACAAGCACTTTACATAGTCTAACTAAACCCTCTAATATTTACTAGTATTTCTATAGTTAAAATTGCTTTAACAACACATAACTATGGACTGACTGAACTTGTTTCCTAAGGCTGATATTCATATCCTTGGGATTTATTCACAAGGAAAATATTTTATCAAATTTAGAGAGCAAGTACTATCTGTAACCCAGAAAAAGAAACTATTTCTGATGATGACACTGTAGGTTGCTACCTAGATATCAACATACTTTTTCATACTTTACAATATCTATCATTATCATAGGTAACACTTTAAATATGCATGACTCAAATTGGAAGATTTAAAAATGTAAGCGAATAATTTTAATTTATATTAATTCACATATGGAAGCCCATCCTTCCTTTGATTTGTAAATTTTACAGTCCTAAGTTTGATATAAAAAGGGATTGATGGTTTTTACAGGAGTGATGATTGACAGATTATGAAGGAGTTGACTTGGTCCTCAGAGCAGAGCAAAGGGCAACTCAGTATTCTTTATTACGGTAAGCTTAAGTATACATTGATCTGTCATTCTCATCATCACTGATCAAACATAAAATAAAAAGACATATAGGTCTTTTTTGTAGCTTTGTTCTGGGAGACCAGATAGGTTATAATAAGCCACAGGAGAAGAGGTACACAATTTCTTACTATTGAAGGTTGACTGGCATCCACAGGCTCTACAGGAGTTTGCTATACCATATCGAAGTACACCATGCTCTGTGACAGGCTGGCTGGTGAGAAGCTGGGATTTTAGGCCATCAATGACCACCAAATCAAGCATTTAGAGGTAATGTTGCATTCAAACACCCCACTTACTGAAAAGTACCAATTGGATGATATTTAGAAAGTGGTCAATTATTCTTATTAATGAGAATTAGCCTCATGCACTGCTAATGGTGGGTAAGTTTTTATGGTATAACATAAAAACAATTAGCCAGAATCCAGGAATGTCATACAAATTGCATAAAAAATCAGAATTCCTATCATACTTCGCCTTGGCCCAAGCTGATTTTGACTATGAGAAAGATACCATCATGACTCATGTAGAAAAAAATTAAAAATATGTACTTGAATAAGTAATATTTAATAATCTTGAAGTAAACCATTGATGGCATTGACAATAGCATGAGCATTTGAAAGACTACCAGGAATGTTTCAAAATTATGAAGTATAAGTATTTGATCTAAAATTATAGAAGACAGGCTAAAATTACAGATCAACTGGGAAATGAAAATATTTTGGATGGTGCAGAAATGTATTTAATAAATCTCATAGGTCAGTGAGACAAAACCTACCAAACATTTAGGGAATTTCATATTATATGATAATTTTCTGGTGGCAACTTAACCAAAATTTCTCTCTGATGTCCTGGGATCTAATGTACTACCAGTGTCCCTAGGAAAGCGATTGGAAGAGGCCTTTCCTGGAGTCCTAAATCACAGAAGTTTGAAGAGTAATTTGTTTATATTTCCAAAGATGAAACAAGACAGTGAGCCCCCAAGCCAAACTGAAAGCCAGCCTTGCCTGCCTGTCGACCATCTTTAACCACATTGCTACCTACCACAGTAGTGTCTCCCAAATAAAAAAGCTATTTTTGCCCTGTAAATGGATGAATATCATTTCCTGATTCTTAGAAATAAGAAAATTATTTTAGCACAACTTAAAATGAATGATCAATTTTGTTCTGTTTTTCACTCTCTAGTAGCAATGCTAATATGAAAATGTTCAAATTAAGCATATTGATCCATGCCTCATGACCTCTGGAAGATAAGGAAGGGGAGAAAAATGAGTCTATCTGAGGCTACCTGTGCTACACAATGAGAGCCTGCCTAAAAAACAAGTCTTAATCAGAATTTAAAGAAAAAAAAAGTATTAAGGAAAAATATATTAAAAATTAAATAATTTTAAAGAGTTAAATAAAATTATTGGTTAGTGATTGTTTTATCTTCATACTTCTTGATAATTTTATAAATAATCATGTGTTACTATGAGTCTAAATGGAGCTAATTAATAATTATGAATTAGAACTCAATAAGAAACTCATTTGAAGCATTTAAATCTTGTCCAGATACCACATAAGGATTCATTACCATATTTACTTATTAATTTTCACAAACCATTATTTTGTACTTTCAACTATGTTAATCACTTATTTTTTTAAGTGAACATGCAGAAAACATCACAGTTAGTAGTAGAGGTTTGTATGTAGACACGCATGAAGTATGTTAAAAGAATGTACTGTGCTATGGAGTTGAAATGCAGTAATATTGAAGTGCCTATATTTGTTAGCACACGACTTCTGTTTATATTCTCAGTGCCATTTTGCAACTTAATCTTTTTCTCATCATCCCCAAAAGAGACTCTAATATTGTGACACAGAAAAGATGATAATGGCTTAATTATTTGTGCAATATGGCAAATACACATTTTCACATATCAACAGAGATGTTATGTGGAATACAAATGTTTTCATTATGTATTTGTCTCTGAACAAATGTGCTCACATTTAAAATGAATCTGCTAATCTGAAAGAAACATACGCATGTGTGCTAAATTGTATGGATATCTACAAACTATGATCTATGTAGCTAAATGTACCAATACTATATGAAATATTAGTCATAGGGCATCTCCAGTACCTATGCCTGGTCACAGAGATCATCTGAATTCGCCTCTCTAGCTACCTGCAAATTTCCACTCTTAAATTATGAACCTGACTTCCACCACCTACCATTTAATTTGTTGGGCTGTGCGATTCCATATGCATGTGTAATCATACAAACTGAAAAATCAGCTTTATCTTGTGTGCATTCCTTTTGCTTTCCAAAATCCTTAAGGCTTGGATTTCCACCACCACCTCCTATAAAGTTGAAGCTGTTCTGCCTGTTTGTAAACCATCCACCTGTTTCATTTTGTCTTCCACCCAGATACCTACCACAACAAAGATTATATATGTAATTTTATATACAGAAACAGTCATTCTTTTAAAAGCATTTTTGTCCTACAATTAATCGGTCTATTTCAGCTGAGCTATCAAATTTGAGTACTTAGGCTTATTTGTGGACTTCTATTGCTGTGCTTTCATTGTTGCTGGGCTTAGTAGTGTTAACATGTTTCATGTCTGATATTGTTCATTCGTGTTTTCTGTATTTTTTTACTTGGAGAATCTGGTAAGATGTTTATGAAATGAATTGATATATTCAAAGAATCAACTTATGGCTTTGTTGATTGGCTATATTGTTTTCAATTTCATTGATTTTTGCCCAAACAAATGTTCTCTCTCTCTCTCTCTCTCTCTCTCTCTCTCTCTCTCTCTCTCTCTCTCTCTCTCTCTCTCTCTCTCTCTCTCTGTGTGTGTGTGTGTGTGTGTGAGTGAGTGTGTTAAATACTGTCTTTGAGACACAACCTCTCTCTGGTGGTGGAGCTGTGGTTTTCACGAACTACAGTGGTTTTCTGGTTCTGCTCACCAAAAAGACTTGGATTACAGGTGTGCCTGGTAATGCCTAGCTCTTAATGTGGGTCTTGGGAATTTAATTCAAGTGCTTTGAAACCTCCTCAAAACCTCATGCTTACAACCAGTGCTTACCTTTTTCCTTTGGAAAATTAAATTTTTAATATGTTTTACAATGCTTAGGCTTCAATTAAAATTGCTTCCTAGAAAGGTGGCATGTAATTGATTTTTGGATATTTTCTCAAAACTGCTTATGCTAAATCCTACAAAATTTTCAATAATATTTTATGAATTGATATTATTTGGAAATTAAAACTGCTTCTAAATATCTTCATATTTCTTTATTATATATGCATTGCATACTAATCAAATATTTGAATATTATCAGAATTCTTTCAGCAGCGTTTTAGATACTGGGTTCTAATTGTATTCTATTTTTGAATGAGGACAAAAACTTTACATGATATATGATAACTCATCTCTTATATTTGGCAACATATATACTATGGCATAGAATATAGTTTATCTTGATAAGTATTGCATTTATTTATTTATTTATTTATTTATTTATTTATTTATTTATTTATTTATGTATGTATGTATGTAGATATAGGAAACTGAACCCAAGTCTTCGTGTATGGTACACAAGAACCTGAAAACTTGTCTTTTTTAAATGTCTTGTATGATTGAAATGAATGTAAGTTCAGTTGTGTATGGATTATTCCATAAATATTGATTTGATCAAGTTGAATGATTTTATCATTAAGGTCAGTTACTTCCTTACAGATTCTTGCTGGTGTGATACACTAATTACTGGAATGCAGATGTGGGTATCTTTAACTATTAGAATGAATATGAATATTTCTCATTATAGACATGTTCATTCTTGTTCAAAATAATTTTGGTGTTCTGTTGGTAGATGCCATCACATTTAAAATTGTGTTTTGTGAAAGAATTGAAACAGTTATTAATATCTATTTTACCTACTTATAAAAACTTATAATTTGCCTTGTTCCAAACTATGATTGATAAAATATATATTATATAATACATATATGAATTTACCATATACATATAAACTCTCTTAAACATAAACCTTTATATATATATATATATATATATATATACAACTTTCTTAAGTATAATCCTTTTATCTCCCTTTATAGCTTACAAGGAGTAATTATTTTAAAATATTAGTTTCTCTATAACTCACATCATACCTGTGAATGATTCTAATATACTTTAGCTGACACTATATATATTAATGTGCACTGAAAGTACTTAGGAACATCTATCTAATTCTCCTTTACAGTTACGATGCTATTTCTGTCTTTCACTTTAACACATTATAATCTTACTGTACATTACTTATGGTACATTAAATAGTTATATTTTAAATCTAGGTAGTAAAATGGAAAAAAAATGCCTGATTTTTATTATTCATTGATTGATTACACCTGTAAACAACTTCTAAAATTCTGACCTATATAATTTCTTGCTTGCTAATTATTCACTATCTATAAATTATCTCATTTTATTTTTGTAAAAGAAACCTTTATGTTTCCTTTGTATTTTAAGAGCAATTTCTTCTGATAGAATATTCATCAGTACATATTCTTTGTGCTGTCTTTAAGCATGCCTGGTTTCTAGTGTAAACTCTAATTGAATACTCATACTGTATCTCTACATGTAAAAGGATTTTTCTCCTTTTGCATCCCTTAGATAATTTTTTTGTTGGCTTTCTGCAGCTTGAACATGATGTACCCATACTAATTTTTGGTTTTTTTTTAATGATTACCCAGTGTTATTCAATCATGAAAAATTCTATTATATATTTTCTGGAAATTTCTGCCCCTTTTCTTTCCCTTATGCTATTCAAATTGCTTCTGTTACCCTTTATGGAGTTTGGAAATATTCAGATCTTTCTTTTTTCTTTTTTAATTTTATTTATTCATTTTCAAGCCGAGACAGAGAGAGAGAAAGAGAGAGAGAAAGAGAGAGATAGAGAGTGAGTCTGGCTTATGTGGGTACTGGGGAAGTGAACCCCAGGCCTTAGGCACTGGAGGCAAGTGCTTTTACTGCTGAGCCATCTCTCCAGCCGTCTTTTTTTCCTTTCTTTTCTTTTTCTCTTTCTTTCTTTTTTTATTTCCTTTCTTCTTTATTTCTTCTTCCTTCTTTTCTTTCTTCCTTCCTTTCTTCCTTCCTTCTTTCTCTTCCTTTTTATTTCCTTCCTCGTTCTCCATTCTCATTGTTTACTTTCTTCCACTCATTTCTCTCTGAATTTCATTTATAAACCTTTCCAATGGCTCACATTCAAGCTGACTGATTTCCTTCCTGAGTACATGGAAGACATGATATTTCTGTGTTAGTATTCCTTATTTCTAGCTTCTCACTTTAACTTTCTGTGAGTTTCCACTTTCCTACTTACATCCGCCATCTGCTTTTGTTTGCTGCCTACTTTTTCCATTAGCACACCGAATATTTTCTTCATAATTAACTCAAATTCCCTGCTTGATAATTCCAAAATCTGTTCCCACTGCTTTTCCTGTCTCTGCAGATTCCACTCTTGTTTTCATGACAGCACATCCTATGGGGTTACTTGTTGCTGCTGTTGAAAGTGAGACATGGCGTATGAATAGAAACTAAGATAATAGTCTATTTGTATGTTTTACTGTCAATATGTCTAGGAGTTTGACTCTGTTTAGTGTTTCAGTTAGCTTCCGATGTCAATGCTACAAAATCCTTTCTTGTCTTTATTTTAATCTTCCCTTTGTCCCTCAGTTCTCTTAAGAACTATTTAATGCATCAAACCATTAAAGATTGCTTTTAGCTGCTTTATGTGTTACAGCACACTTAAACATCATTCTATTATAATTACTACTTAATGGATGAAGAGATCAAGACACAGAGGTGTTCTGCCTCCCATTCACTTAGAGGGAATAATATTGCAATAGCATCTTTCTAATATTAATAGTACGGAGAATCAAGTTGAAACACAAGTAGAGCCCAGAGCCCCTTCCACAAACCATGAAGATGAAGAGTAAAACCTTGACAGTTATGAGTATCATTTCTCTGTGACTAGTGACACTGTTCCTCCCTAGTCCAGCCACACCCAATGTTTATTATCTATAATTATGGAAGCTGTAAAGAAAAAGTTCAAAAAGCAGAGTTAACAATCTTTAAGTCTCTATGAAATAAAAACTGATTTTTTGATTTGGTGATTAATTTTTCCATAATAACTTTTTCTATTATTGTTTCTTTTTATTCAGCAATCTAATAAACAGAAATATATAATATTCATAATTGAGCTAAGGGAAATTATTATCCGTGTGTTATCTAGACACGGAAGAAGTAAGTACATCATGAATGTCCTCACCTGCTATAATGGTTTTAGCTAAAGAAAGTATAAGTAGTGAACTGTGGGAGGTCTGGAGATATTTGCCTTTTGTGAGTATATAGAAAATCAAACCTAGAAGAAAATGACTATATTAAGAAGCGGCAGAAATATGAAAATATTTTTTTTGAAAATGAGTAGTTCAAGAATGGTAAATCCAGCCAGACATGGTGGTGCACGCCTTTAATCCCAGCACTCGGGAGACAGAGGTAGGAGGATCACTGTGAGTTTGAGGCCAGCCTGAGACTACAGAGTGAATTCTAGTTCAGCCTGGACTAGAGTGAGACCCTACATAGAAAAACAAAAAAAAATTCATTAGGTAAGCATATAATGATTTTCCAACAATTACTTCATACATCAAATATGTACATCTACATATACATATATTAATACATTATAACTACATATATGTGTATATGTGTGTGTGGTCTCTTTTTGTTTCAATGAGATTTATTCTAGAAAAAGAATATCTGTCATACCATTATTTCCTTGACCATCTCAGGAGAAAATAATCCTGCAGCACAATTAAATATCTACTTTTCAATTTTGTGTATATATATATATATGTATATATATATATATTATGCTAAATAAATGATACAAAGCTAGATAATAGATAAGTATGTAGAAAAGAAGACAGATAAAAATATAGACATGTTTTTATCCAAATTAAATAATGATTAAATAATACTTTGGGAATAAGGGTATTAAATATGTGTGTAGGATTTAACTGTAAAAGTTTTACATTTATAAACATGATCTTCTGGGGAGGGAATAATTGATTCACGAGAGAGGAATACACTTGGACCACATCCTTGCACAGTCCAGAGGAGACAGGATTCGGTCCATCAGGGAAAGGTTCACCTTTGCTGGGAGCACAGACAGCTCATCCATAATAGCAGAAAGGAGAATTTGGTTTAGGGCACAGCTGTTACTAGTGAGTCCATGTGGCTGGGGAAACTTTCAGAAGGTTTACTCTATTTGCCTCCATTTTCATGGTGAAATAAACAGATTATACAGCTACAAATGTGGCATGAAAAGGAAGAATTCTTTGGTTAAAAACGATGAAACAATGGTGGGAATAACGCTCTTATTGTGTGATTTATACACGCAACACCCTGTGCAATGTCATGGTTTGATGCTTGTTAATATTTTCTGTTAGTCTTACCTTTCACCTCAGTGACTGTCAGTGTCTGAGTACAGGGTTAGCTGATGGTAATTTCCCAGAAGGGTTGAAAGGAGAGAAAAAATGAAGAGACTATTGAGTGTAAATACACTTTGTAAATCACTAAGACTTTAACAGAGAGCATCGGAGAGTTCTTGAGTATCTTAAACACCCAATATATATATATATATATATATATATATATATATATTGAATTGGTCAAATGAGCAAGACCCAGACTTTTCTTGGCCTGGTATACTTTTCTTGGTGGTACTGTGGTTTGAAGCTTTGATTTGTTGAGGAAACGCCTCCAACTAGGACTTGCTATGGAGGAGATGCATGTCTAAGGCCTTTTGAAAAATGGCACCTCATATCCACACACAGACAAATGCCTCACTTGCATGTAACTTGAGCACACACACACACACACACACACACACACACATATATATATATATATATATATATATATATATATATATATATATATATTTGAACCATGTTTTAGTTGGAAAATACAGCCCATGGTTCTTGATGGCTCCTCTTCTGTATTCTCTGGCATCCATGTAAACAAGGCAGGCTGACTGATCAGCACGCCCATAATATAAGAGCTCAGATATTTACAGGAATGATGAGCATAAACTTGGTGTATATCTTCCTCTACTATCTTGTGCTATAGGAATGACAGGATTTCCTTAAATGAAGTAGGAAATGGATTTGAAAAGTGCAGAGATGTACTGGAGGTAATTTAACTAATATATGACATTCAGTTGATATTAAACAAGAGATGGAGGTGAAGAAGTATTTTCATTCAGTATTATTTTAAATATCACAGCATACCCTAAGGAAAAAATGTACAGAATTTAGAATAGGACATTCCTGGTATGCTTCCCAATTCCACCATAGACCAACTGCTTAACCCTGAGAGAGGTATTTCCTAGATTTCAATGTTTGCTTCTTTGTCCATAAAGAAGAGCCTGGTGCTTAGCAGGTGAGTAATAGATATTATTAGGTCATCATATTTTCTAAAATGATAATTTGAGGATTAAATATGCTCATATGTTTAAGGCACATGATACACTATAGATAGCATTGTTACACTTCTATTGTTTCCTCTTATATGGCAGTTGACATATGAATTATTTCAAAATATTTGTGTACATTCTTCATGTTGGTGAACAAATCAACTTCTGAAGAACTATATAAATTCATGTACTGTTTCAATTTGGGCTCTACTTTTTATCATTTTATTGCAGTAGAAAATATTTGATCATAAATTTGTAAAGTTCACCTATTGTATTTAGGACACATATGTATAGCTTTAATTTTACATAATAAACTACCCACTCTTAATCAAATTTAACTATAAAATGTCTTCTTTTAAATTTTATGTCATTGTCTGGAAAATAGATGTGACAGATTATAACATTAAGCAGAATGAATCATACACAAATTCAAATATCACAAGTATTATCAGATTGTGTCTCCTAGAATTATCTGTAGATATAGCAAAGAACCATACATACTACAAGAAAACAGAAGAAAGGTTAGTGAAAAGAAGAGAAGAGACCAGCAGGAGGGAAAGAGAGGCAGTAGAGACTAAAGGGGGATTGTCAGAGGGTCAAACTGGTTAAAGTACATATTATAGTTGAAAGAGGTTATATTTATGTAACCCAACACTCTGTATAGTGAATGTACACTTCTAGTTATGAAAGCCACGTGAAAATACTCTAATAGTATTAAGAAATTTCTTAATTAGGAATCAGAGTCCTGGTATATTAGATATAATGATGAGACTCAAACTATAAGAAACCAGTTAACACTTCATGGTTTGAAGCATAGTTTAGATAATTACAAATATCAAACCCAATCTTTCAATTGCCCAAAGCCTTTTATCACTCCAAATTTTAGAAAGGATAAATTTATAAGAATTAACTCTATATGGTAAGAGATTAAATTCAATTTGACTTTGACTCTTTTTTGTTGTTTAAATAGACCAATTCAAAGCAGTACTCAAATATCCACAAAGCATACAATTCTGTATGGAAAACATACAGTGATTTAAATATATAGGGGGTACCTTTCAAATCCTTCATTGTGTTTTTGAAACTAAAATAGTAACAAATTGTCTATAAACCATGTTTGACTCATATATGCAAATCTATAAAGAAACTTCTAAATTCAGGCACAGTAAAAGGTTAACAAAGCAACAACAAAGTAAAACAATTAAAATATATTACAACAAAAGTTATGTGAATCTTTCTCTCTCTTCCTCCCTCCCTCAATCCCTCCCTCCCTCTCCCCTCTCTCTTTCTCTCAATATATATATATATACATATATATATATATATGTATATATATATATACATATATATATCCCTTAATATTTTATAATCAGGCCACTACTCTTCTTGTGATTATGTGGAACGACACAAATCTATATAGTGACAAGAAGTAAGGTGAATCAGCATTGCAACATAGTGTTTTGCTCCTAAGAAGGTATTTCTAGAACATAGGCATGAGGAAAACAAGACAGGAGTGGAGGGACTAATCATTGGGTAGCTTATCAAACATGGGGACACTGGACACACAGATTGCTGATTCATTTCCAGGATAGGATGAAGTAGGGTAATGTGAGCTTTCTTTTTCTTCCTTTCTTTTTTAAACTTACTCATTGTTAATAGTTAGAAACACTCTATGAACAAGTCTTGTGATGGTACCCCCATTTTCCTCCTTCATTTCCCCAACCTGCTGAGGGCCCTCCTCAGTGGGATTGTTGGAACAGTCTGTGGGATAGTTGGTTATGAATTGTACAAACTACAGCCAGATATTTTTTAATTTGTATGTTGTTGTTAAGAGGGCAATGTCTCTGTTATTCTCTCCCACTATGGCTTTTAAAATCTTTCTGCCCCCTGGAATGTGTGACTTCATCACACAAAACAACATACAACTTAACATTTATCAAATGTTCAATTTCAGAATTTTCCATTTACCATATTTGGACTACAGTTGATAGTGGACAACTGAAACATGCAAAATGCAACCATGAATAAAAGGGACCCACTATATAATTATCACCATTATAATTAAAATCATTGTATAGATTTATTAAGATATCAAAGGTTAATATATACATATATTTTTTTCTAAGTCAAGGTGAAGGGTTAAAACAATATAAGATTTACTCAGTTGGGAAAGTGATTGCAACATAATAATTTAGGTTGAGTTCAGTCTGTAGTGTAAAATTCTGGGCTTGTAATCCCATGTCTGTTATCCCAGTACTGGGAGTTAGGGACAAGATAATCCCTGAGTCTATCTGATAAGCTAGCATTGCTCGGTTAGTGAGTTCCAGGCCAATGACTCTGTTTCAAAAAGAAACAGATGTCTATAACAGTTGCTCCAATACTGACATATTCCTCTCCCAAGTCAGTTACCCAAAAGAACCATACAGTTTACCAAGAGCACCACTTCTTGGTACAAATTTTATGTAGCAGTTACTGGGAGAGAATATCTGACCGAAACAGCTATGGAAGGCAATGATTCGTTTCTGATTTGCAGTTCTGAGTGCCACTTTCATCATGTTGGGAACAGTATGATAAGAGCAGACAGCTGACCATAACACTTTTACATTAGCAGGGAAGGAGGAGAGTGTAAGCTGAGTGAGACATGCAGGGCTAGGCTTCAACACCCAAAGCCCATCTCCAGTGACACATTTTCCCCAGCAGGTCTCCACCTCCCAAAGGTCCCAAAACCTTCCAAGGCCATGCTGCCAGCTGGGGAGTATTTAATACAAACACATGAGGCTGTGGGAAGAATTTATACTCAAGTCACCACATTGGCCTTCCTTACATAAGGCTGTGGGAAGAATTTTATACTCAAGTCACCACATTGGCCTTCAAGTCACCACATTGGCCTTCCTTACACTAACACATGAGGTTATACTCTGGCATCTACACACATGTACACATACATGTGCATGCACTCTTATACACACATGTGTGCTGGCACACATATGGACATGTGTGTACAATTCACACATAGACACATATATGAAAATATATAAGTGTAAAGTTGTAGGTCCCTTTAGAAGTCACAGACATGTTGAATATTTAAGTACTTGTATACAGAAAGATAATTTTTCTCACTAACACAATTAGAAATAGCAGAGTCCTTACATTTCAAAACATACATTTAAAACATGAAATTTTCTTATTGACTTTTTAATACACATTTTATAAAAAAACAGATAAAATACAATGCTAAACACACCAAATTTAGTACTGTATACAATGGAATGCCCTAGACAAATAATTTGAGGCTTTCCCTGAGCAGCAAAGGGATGAGACATATTCAGAATACAGATTAAAGCACTCTGTCACAGGTTTTCAAGTTCTATATTTTCTCTCAAAACTACTATTTTAACAAACCATTGATATTTATCACCCAAATGCACATTTACACATACACAATAATCATATTGGTAAATGCATAGATATATAGTCTATATGTAAATATTTATGTATTATCTTCTAAAGAAACACTGATTTCTTTTAAAAATTAACTTGAATGTCAGAATCTAAAGTTAGCAAAATGAAGAGAACATGGGTGTTGGACTGAATACAAAATTAATTTTCTGCCTCAATTAAAAAAAATATCCGGTTGACATTTTAAAACCTCATTTTTGAGGGAAGAAGAACAGATTGAGAAAAACTCTACATAATCTCTGAAAGGATATAGTTTTCAATGCACATGAATTACATTTCATCATATGCAAGGTTCTCACTCCTGCATACTTTCTGATATACTGAGTTATAACCCCTCCCCATAGAGGCAGCTTTTGATTTGATTTTCATTGCCTTGGGCAAGCATAATGGAGGACCCATAAGACTGTAGAAGATGTTGATTGATTCTTTTGATCCTGGGAGATAATAGAAAGTGTTTAAATTGGTTGTGTTAAAAAAAAATCCGAGGATGAATTGGGACTTTAGGCAAATTGCATAGAACATTTTTAATCTTTGATTTGTTCAAATTTGTAACATAGGAAACAGAAAAGATTTGTATCTTTTCTTGTCAAAACCTTTTTTATGTCCCATCAATCACTTTTTTCCCCTTTACCTTTTCTGCTCCTATGTGGCTCTTTTAGTCCTAGAATTAGCAATTTGGGTCTTATTTAAAGTAAAGATGATATCAAAGACTTGTATAAATCCAAACTTGAGCTACAAGTAGATGAGAAGTCCAAAACCTTAAAATAATAAACATACATGAAATGAACAACATGAAAAACGAATGTATGTGTTTTTCTCTAGTTTCATAATTCCTCAAAATTCTTTGATCTCCTTGGGCATTGTGGCAAAACAATTCACAACCGAATTGTGATTGCTAAGAGGTCAAATTCCAAAGATTGAAAATCAATTTCTTTTTATCATATGAACTAGAGAAAGTATAAAGTAATCTTCTTTCCTTATTAATCAGAATAATAGGAAAGGAACTCCGTGGCAAAAAAAAAATAAAACCAAACAAACAAAAAAAAAAGTTTCTGTGGATTTTGTAACCTAGAACTTAGTCCACTCGAGAGGTTGTGTTTAAGAAGGGCCCTTACTCATAGCGTGTTATGGAGTTTTCACAACTAGAGACTAAAATACTTTAGTGTCTTTTGCTTGTTATTCCCTTCATCAACTCTGTGAAAACTTGCCTGTCAAGCTTCTCATTTCCATATAGGCATATTCATATGATGGAAAAATCCATCTGTGTCAGGATGGGGTCAATTCTAGGTTTTTGTTTTTAGACCTGTTTCCATGAGAAAGAAAAAGTTAACTTTGAATGATTCAGAGATATTGGAATGTGAAGGTCCTGGTGGAGATGACTGGGACGTTGTTGACAGCATAGATTTGGAGACATTGATAAGGGTGTCTCACTTAGAATTAGACTCTACTGTCTCTTTTCATGCTGTTGATTCTATGGGAGGCAGTAATAGTAAAACTCAGGGAGAGGTGACTTTAGGGGAGATAACTAAACCAATTTTAGTCTCACTTTAGAGTGAAATGAACCAAACTACAAACTTCCTGAGCCATAGTTTCCTTTGCAAACAAGAGAAACCACTTTCTGTAAAGACAAACTTACTCCTATATTATCATTTTTGTTTTGTCAAAAGGAATGACTTCTAATAACCCTCTTCATTTACACAGTCACTCTGTGTATACAAGCACATGTGTGCATACTAACACTGAACCTGGTAGGAAAGCACATCAAATCAACATTAACTCATTTTTCCCTTTCAAAAATTATCTAAGAAATATGAAACTTCTAAATTTCATGATGAGGAAAAGTGAAACAAAAACAGGTTAAGTAACTTGTGTAATAACACATCCAAAATAGTAAGGCAAAATTCATTATTGAACACCTGAGCTTTGATAGCCTGTTTTACACATAATGATAGTGCCAACATAACAAACCCTCAGAAATCTTCCCTCCAAGGAAGATTTCTGTCCACCTGTATCTTTGAACCTTGGCTGATATAACATTGAAATGACATTGAAATGCCTTCTAATATTCGGTACACATTGATTTTGTGACTCTTCTAGGTAAGACATAGTTAAAGGGAAATTTTGTTTTGTAAGTGAAAATGAGACACTGAACAGTTAACCTCATCATCACAGTAAGCCTGTAATACTAACTGTGAACACATGAATCATATCATTTCTCTCAGACTTACACCCTTGTCCAGAGCATTCTCTCTCATTAAAACCTTTATCTGCCCAGTTTCTTGCATCATTATCTGAAGAACAGCCTCACCTTAGAATCTTGACCTTAAAATATACTGTTTGAATCAGGTACAATGAATCTTCCTGCAGTTGGAGAATAAAATTTCTGTCACACACAGGAAAGTATGAATAAAAGATCCTTTAAAATGTACTAAATACAGTTAGATTCCAGTTTCTTGGCACCATTAATTACCTCTCTTCTTGATAACAACTAAACCTAAAACACCTGCCCCAGTGAATGTGACTAAAGTCATAGATGTAAAAAGATCTCATTTCTTTTTTTGCATGGAAAAGTAGTAGCAGAAATCTGCCTGAAAAGAACCCAATATATGAAGTTGAAAGCCAGCAGACTTGTTACACCCCTTCTGATGGGAAATAAGCCACTGCAAAACTTGTCACTTTTCATGTGTGGGATGACTTTTACAAATGGTGATCAATCTTATATTGCAAATTTTCCTTTTAACTATCACTTTACGTCCCAAACATGACACTAGCAGTGTCTAAACAAATTTCTACTTTGTAGTATGATAGGTGTGATGGATATGAGAAAATGTGTACGGTTAAGAGGTGACTGGATCTTTGCTTGGACATTACTCTGAATGAGCCCAGATGAGGTTAACATTTGAGCAGATAACCGAGATAGTGGAATTGTTCACCTCCATGCGCAGACCCTCATGTGAAAGCCTAAAGGGAACAAATCCTGATGAAAATGATGAATCCTTTCCTGCAAAGCAGTTGAGCAAACTAGGTAAGATAATTTGAGAAAAAGAAAGCTAAATTACAATCATGATTATAAACTGATTTCATGTTTATATTAACAAAATGAATACAAGCTGGGCTGGAGTGATGGCTCAGTGGTTAAGGCAGTTGCTTCCAATGCCTAAGGCCCCGGGTTCTGTTCCCCAGGACCCACATAAGCCAGACCCACAAGGTGGTGGCCCTGGTGCTCACTCTGTCTGTCTCTCTCTGTATCTCTCTGCTTGAAAATGAATAAATAAAAATAAAATTATTAAAGATAAATAAATAAATAAAAACTATGGACCAGTATTTATATATTAAAAGTTTATAAATGATTGGGGAGATAGAAATTCCTGCTTCCTTGATTTACTTCTTAAGTATTTCATGTAGGTATCAATATTGTCCCATACTGTATACATATACATTAAAATAAAACTCAGTAAGTAAATTTACTACAAGGGTCACTATAAAAACCTGTTTATGTGGATAACTGGCATATTCTAATCTATTATGTCCCTGGAAGAAATGACAGATAGCAGCATATCTAGGCTAGCCCTCGACCCTGAGTGGAAGAATTAAGAAGGCATATTGTCTATAGCGATATGAAAAAAAATAATAACACCAACTAAATATAATAGTTTTACTGTTATATTTCATTTTCCCTTACACAACTTCTTGTACCATGAATAGAACATTTCTAGTATATCTAGTGTTTATTTTCTTTTAACTTTAACACACTACTCAAGCACTGCTAATTTAAATTCTCATGCAGTTCATATAGTGAATATATGACGAGAGTATATACAGTGATACAAGTAATTTCTTTTATAAGGAAATTTCAACAACATTTAATATTTAAAATTATCTTCATTACAAACATTGAAGTTCTTCATTCTTAATGCCAAAATAATTTATTGTATTGTATTTCAAATTCATTGAAGGGAAAATATTTCCTTCTAAGTGTATATATATATATATATATATATATATATATATATATATATATATATGACATTGAAAAATCCAATGTTCCAAAGCTGGAACTTTTCCAAACTGTTGAAATTCTGCTCTGCTCCTTCTCAGCAAGATAGAAATCCAAGGTCTCACTTGTCCTTTTCTTCCTTAATCCTTAGTGTTTCTGCCTTAAATATGTATACTATGTCTGACTTATAAAATCTCACCACTCAAATCCCCTTCACCCAGAAAAAGAGTAGAATAGGTTTTCAAGAATTTTTTTTAAAAAGTAACTATATTCTTTGACATAAATGCTGAATGGTAGAGAAGTAAAACCCCAACTATATAATAACATAAATATAAGTTCATCTGAAATATATGGTGATATAAAGAAATGTCTTTTGGAAATTTTTAAATAGACATGTCAAAACTCAGCAGAGCCATTGAAGATTTTACTATTTATCCCTAAAATATACATAAGCAGGACAATATAAAGTCATCCTGGAATTACTAAATTGTGTGACATCTATTCTAGCATGCTTCGTGACATTCAGGAAAGAACAGGGAGCTTTAAATATTTATAAATATTATATTTATAGTACAAGGATAATCAACATGAATTGTCATGTCAAATGAAGTCTGAACCCTGAGATATTACAATAATTCAATCTTAAATATCACTATATTATTGTCTATAAAGCCATGCCTGTATTACTTTATTTTCCTCTGTGATTAGGCATGTATGTATCCAGGTTAAAAAATAAAATAAAAAGGCACAAGTAATAAATAACAGCTTATACCTATATTACACTTGTGTTTTGTGTTTTCTCTACATGATTCTTTCTCAACTATGATTCCCAAAGTGCATTCTTCTGTGATAACAATGCATGCTTATCTAAATGTCTTCCTGTTGACTATGGTTTATCTTACTCTCAGGCTCATTTTGTCAAAATATATCCACAGTAGAATACAAGGTCATGAAATCTATTGTATTATCTAAGAGAAAATTGTTATTATATTTTAACTGTTTTAGAACTTGAACTATTACTGCCCAAGAACTTTTTAAAAGGCCATCTTTTTAAAGCAAAAGCAGAGTTTATAAAAAAGTAACTTGGTTTAACTTAAAATACATTTTGATACAAGGAACGAAATTGTGACATGACTCCAGTGTATTTTGCCTGGATACTTACAAGCATATACTTATTAGTTAGGTAGTAAGTCCATTCTACTTTGAAATGATTATTTATAAATTCAAATCCTTTTTGTTTTTGTTTTAATAAACACCATGTGAATTATTATTGTGATTACATGATAATAATATGTTAATGTAGAAACTTAATGTTCACCTTCACATAAAAATAGACCTATTTCAGCCTTTTAGAAAGTAGTGTCAGTACAGTACATAATACTAGTGAATACTCTCAATTGAAGATTAGAGATACAGTTTTTCTCTAGGGAAAAAAAGAACTATATGCCTGAAAGGAAAGTAAATAACTCTAGTTTTGCAGTCTTTTTTTTTTTTACTTATTTCAAAATACCCTGTGGGGCTTAGGATTTCTGGGGATCCTCTGTCTTCATCCTGAATGTGGAGTTTCAGGTAAACTGTCTCACCCAATCCTGGGATAAGTATAAATTCTTGGGACCTGAGCTTCAGTACTTATCATTGTGAGGCAGACATTGAATTCCTTCATTTTATCATTAAGAAATATATTCACATGGCTCAAAATACAAAGGCATATGTTTTTAAAAAGACATGTGGGAAGTCCACTTCTACACCTGTTCCCTACTTGGCTTTCATTATCCTCGCTCACTAATCTGCAGAGAGGGACCTCAGGACAGCTCTTATCATGCTAACTGATCCCTGCTCAGTGCAGAGCCAGGGAAGATTTTATCATTTTCAAGGTTAAGTAACATAATGGAAAGTCTCTTTTGGAAACTCAATGCTGACTTTATGTGGAAAAAAATCAGACTTGGGAGAGATTGACAGCTGAGAGGGATGGGCTAAGAGACAGAATCAAACAGAAGACAATGGTACAGAAAAGAAAAAACACGCTCAAACATCCCGTAAAGATGAACAAGTATCATAAGTGTGATGGTTAAATTTATTTGTCAACTTGACCTATGTAATAATCTATAGTAATCTTGGGCGGGTCTCTAAATATGCCTGCAGGAAGGATTGACAAAATCCTTTGGTGATTTTGGAGAAGGGCGGAGTCCCCTTCTTCAGAGTGAGCCCTTCCCCCCCAGTGGGTGGGCCTTCCAGAAGGGGACTAAATATAAGGAAGCTTGAAAGGAAGGAAACCCTCTTCCTTCCTCCCCCAGCTGCTGGTGCTTGTTCCTGACTTGCTCTCACATCCTGCTCTCCTACCCTTCCTGGACATTGGGACCCAGTTTCCTCAGCCTCACATCATGGACTAAAGAGCAGCTGCTCCTCAGGGAACCATCAGGCCTTCTGGGCTGGATTGGGACTGCTGAGGCCTCCAGCCATGTGGAATGAACAGCTACTGGTTTCTTCACCTGTGGGCCTGCAGACTGCTATTGTTGGACTGTCGCAAACTATCCCAATAAATGCCTTGTTATTATAATCCATTCTACCAACTCTGTTTCCTCTAGAGAACCCTGACTAATACAACAAGGGAAGTGGTGGGAGAGGATAATGAAGTACATGTAATAAGAAAACACAGGTGGTCTGTATAGTATCTTCTCTTTCCTTCTCTTAATCTATTAATGTCTTCTTAAACTTAAAAGAAAGAGAGAGGGGGGTGTCCGATGGAGAGAGAAAGAAACCAAGAAGGCAGAAAGGAAAATAACCAGTCAGCAGGGAGAACAGAGAAGGTCATGGGGGAGGGAAAAGAGCAAAAAAATATTATAAGAATATGTATGAAAACGACAACATATTCCATTACTGAATATATTAACATATAGGAAACTAATTAGAAGCCAAAGTGCAAAAAAAATCCTATGAAAGTTAAGTAAGGCCTATTATAGGAATATGTAGACGGGAAGGTTAATGCTACTATAAGAGTTAACAGAAATAAGACACAGACAGTTGCATACATTCAGGGTTGGATATGGTGTTCCACAGAGACTGAGGTGATGTATCGCCAGGACAAAGTTGAGTGCTGAGTCTGGACAGAGAGGCGTAACTAGTCTTAGAAAGTCATAGATAAGGAAATTGTTCCCCATTGCGTTGATTAAACACCTGATAGAAGCAACTTAAGAAAAATATGTGTTTGTGTCACGGTTTTGGAGGTTACAGTCTATCAAGGCGTGGAAGGCATGGCAGAGTTCATGGTAGAGGAGGGAGTGGGAGAGACAGTCCACCAGGAATCCAAGATGGTTGGCTGGAAGCCGGGCAGGTATAACCTTCACAGGCCCATCCTAGTGACACACTTCCTCCAGCATCTCCTCTGAGGGCCTTTTGAGATTCCAGTCATAACAGAAGACAACAGCATATAATAAGAAGGGTAAAGACTACAAATTAACTTCAAATGCTAATATCTATTTATGAGACTAGCAAGAATTGCTCTACTGAAACCTAACACTCTTCAAAGTCACAAAAAATGACTTATTTACTTTTCTTTTAAGCTAAGTACTTGAAATTTCTGTAAACCCTAAGAGATCTGATACTTGCCCCTTTCATAAATCTTTTGAAAAATATTTTATTTATTCATTTTTCAAGCAAATAGATACAGAGAGAGAGATCACAAGGGCCACCACTTTGTGGGTCTGGCTTATGTGGGTACTGGGAAATTGAAACAGGGGCCTTAGACACTGGAAGCAAGTGCCTTAACCACTGAGCAATCTCTCTAGCCCCATAAATCTTCTATTACTACTCTTTGGTTATGTCCTTCTCACTCCTCCATACTGGCTTTCTTTCCTTCTGGGAAACATCAAAAATCCTGCATGATTGCTCACCTCCTTCAGCACTCTGTCTCATCTCATTCTCTCCATTCTCTCTATTTGATGTATTTAACATTGACATCAAAAATCGTGGTAAGCTTTTGGGATTTCTCTCCTCATCCTCTCAATCTTCCCAACTCTGTTCTATTAATTTTTCTTTCTTTTTATTTTCCCTACAATCCTAATCACCTTATAATATATCACATACCTGATTAGGCTTATGTTTCCTTTACTAAAGTGCCCGCTCTGAAGACAATGAATTTTATCTTCTGGTGCTTTGCAAAGTCAGAAGCAAAAGCATCAAACATCTGGACCAGAACAGGTGTTCGATACACAACTTCTGAATGAGGGGCTAATTTAAAAATAAGAGAGAAAATTGGAAGAGCTATGTGCTTGCTATACAGCTTAATACTCTATTAGAAATATTGTGAATTAAAAGTAGTTAAAATAAATAAATCCCAAAGCTCTAAAGAAATCTTAGTAGGTATTAAGCAATAGTACAAACTGAAATTATATGAATTTATGAAATGATATTTACCATGATGGCAGTCATAAAATGCCTTTCTTGCAGGATATCGAGTAAATTTAATTTAGTTTTATGCTCAATGGTTTCTCACTCTATACTTGTGTTTTCAATAGCTTAAATATCAATAAATGTATTTCCTTATGGATATTATTCCTAACATTTAAATGTCTGACCTCTAAAACAGCAGGAATTGATTAACATTTAACAGCATGGAAATGTGAAGAAATGAGGAAATTAATTATTGCACCTCATAACTGACAGCTTATGACTCAGTTTGAATGCATCACATAAAGGCTTTAGACTCCAGATAATCTGTTTAAAATTAGTGTTCTTATACCCTGTGATAGGGAATAAAAGTGTACAAAGTACTCAATTCAAAACAATTCATGACTCAGTGACCAGGAGATCTGTATGCAAAAAGAAAAAGTAAAAAAAAAATACATTGTGTTTAAACAAACTCATTAAGACCACAACACTATAAATCACGCCAATATTGTTTGGAGCATTTCCTCTTGGTATATAGACCACATAATATTATACACTATGAAAGAGCCTGTAGGGCTGGCAAAGAATAAAATAAATAACATAATTTGACACTATAGACAATGTGGCTGGAAATGGTGATATTTGATCGATTCTTTAAAAACTATTTAAGCATGGTTATGTCACTACTATATTGGATGTTTTGTAATAGTTTCATTGTACTCAAAGTTGTAAATGGCAGAATCCTTATAAGACTCTATAGTCTCACACATTCAGACCTTCATTAGCTCTGACCTAATTCCATTCACTTCTGTTCATTCACTTAAACTTGTCACACTTATCTCGCTGTGATTTCTTCAACATTTTAGGCATTAGGGCTCCGCAACTGGTGGTACACCTTTTGGAACATATTTTCCTCCCAACATCTTCAAACTAACTTCATACTTTCAGTACACACATCATTACTAACAATGACTTTTTCATTGAACCCTGAAGTAGACCAACATAAACAATTCATAATGGCCAGCTTTGTGCGAGTGGAGAGATATACAAGATATGTGGCAAAAAATAAATAAAAAATTATCACCTAGCACTGTTTTTGCAAATTACTGTGCAAGTAAAAGTTAATTCAGCGATCTGGTTACAGACATAGAACTATATGCATGTTTTTTGAGGTATTATTCTTTTTAATCTTGGTTTAATTTATGTCTGAAATTTGATTCTTCTAAAATAAATCTTCAAATATCAAAATTTTCTGAAATGATTCTAATGCTGTTGTGAATTAAATGGGAGTAACACAGATCTGCAAATGAAATAATAGTTTTTTTCTTGTAAATAACAAAATCAGTTGTATATGTATATTTTTCAAAACCATAGTAAATTTTAAAAACAGATGAGCATTTCTGAAAAACCCAGGTGCAGATATTGTCAACAAAATGCTAGCAACCCCAAATCAACAGCAAATTAAAAACATCATACATGATTAGATAATATTTGTCCCTTAGATGTAAGGCTGGTTAAAGTTATTCAAAGAAATGAATGTGACATTTGACACTAAGGAAGTATAAAAATATCATACTAAGTGATGTAGGGAATGCATTTGAAAAAAATCCAAGATCATTTGTGCAGGAAACCTTTCAACAAACTAAATATAAATAGAATTTACTTCAACAAAACGAAAATGATTTAAGTCAAGCTCATAGTTCCCATCATGTTAAAGATAAGAGCTGAGAGCTAATTATCATAGATAAGCAACAAGAAAAACTGTCCCCACTCTGCATTCTATTCATATGGTACTCATGTTCTAGCCAGAGAAACCAGATATATATATATGTCAGAGACAAAGTGATAAAATTATCTTTACAGAAATATGCTCTTTATAGAAAACTGTGGAATCCTCCTTAAGGAAAAATTAAAACTCTAGAACTAGTGAACAGACTCAGTAAACTTGCATAACCCCAAATAAAAATGCTATACATTATACTAAGAGCCGTTTATCTATAAATAAAAATTAAATTAAGAAAATATATGGGTTGGAGAGATGGCTCAGTGGTTAAGTGCACTTCCTAGGCAAACATGAGTGCCTGAGAGGGGTTGGCACTGCCTGAGTTCAAACCCCCACATCCCATGGATTGCAAATAAAATTGATGGGTATGGCCAACATTCCTGTAACACCGGAGCAGAAAATAGACAGTGTGGGAAGTCCTCAAGCTCTGGAATCAGTATAGAGACTCTGCCTCTTAAAAAAAAACATCAAAACATCCATGGAGCAGAACACCTGATGTGCCTATAGGCTAGTCTCTTGCTCCATTTGCACCACAGGTGAAATACCACACCCCATAAACACAACATTATATCCACAAACAAAAAAAAAACACACAGTCATACGTTTTTTAATATAAAGAAAAATAATGGTATATATTTAAGGAAGAACAGTAAAAACTACAAGGCATTAATATAAATAATGATGAAGACACAAACAAAATGAACTACTCACATGCTCACAAGTGATATTCTTAAAATGTATATCCTACCTGAAGAATTTACAGATTCAATGAAACCTTAAGCAAAATTACAATGACATTTTTCACTGAAGTAAGCTATTTTCAAATTAAACGGAGATACAAAAAGCCCAAAGTAGGTAAAGAAATATGAGAGAGAGAAACAAAGCTAAAAGAATCACTTTTATAAAAAAAAAAAAAACTAGTTTAAACGCTGCTGCAAATCTATAGTCATTGATGCACCATAGTACCAACATAAAAAGACCAGTGGAGCAGAATAAACAGCCCAGAAATAAATTCATGCTTAGAGGGTCAACTAGTCATTGACAAGACTGCTAAAAACACATCACAAGAAAGAGAGTCTCTTCAATGAATGTGGAAGAAAGGAAACACAGATTATTCACATGCAAGATAATGAATTGGACCCTGCTTACATTTAAATACATGAAAATCTTTTTGAAACGAATTGTGAACTCCAATGGAAGACTTAGAACCATAAAACATAGAGAAATAAGGGGAAATTATTTAAGATGGTATTGTAGTGAACATTTCTCTGTTGCTGCACAGAAAGAACCCAACCAAAGCTGTTTGTGGAGGAATTAGTTTATTAGGCTTATGGACTCGAGGGGAGACTCCATCCTGGCACAATGGCATGAGCAGAGGGGTGAACATCACCTCCCCCACAGCACTGGAAACAGTGGCAGGAAGGTGTGCCAAATACTAGGAAGGGGAAGCTGGCTTATAATCCCCATAAGCCCGCCCCTGACAACACAGGTCCAGCAAGTTTGTAAAATCCAAACTGCCATCATCTGAGGATCAATTACCCAGAACACATTCATTTGTTTGTGAGGGACACCTGAATCAAACCATGACAGAAGTCATGAACTCAACTTACGTTTCTGTATTTAACTAAGTCAAGAAGATATGTGTGATGTTGGTCATCCTTAAAAAGAAATGTATCCGGTTTGTCACCATGGAAAAGGATTAAGTAAACAAGCCAGACACACAGAAAGAAATGGATTTCATGATGTCAACAACATCTATAAGGAGAAAGTGGAATTCCACATAGCCAGGTCTGGGTGATGAAGAAAATGCAGAGGTGTTGGCCAAGGAAATCAAACTTTGCATTACAAGATGATAAATTGTGAGGCTTGCCTGGATAGCATGGGCAGAATAGACAGCAACACTGGATTTAACGGTGAAGTTTCTGGGAAGAGCACACAATAACCCCCACATGCCAAGAAGAAAAAAAAAAAGACTCTCTGTTGAAGAATAATAACAAGCCTGATTTTGTGAAATAATTTACCATATATACTCATGTTACATTGTACATTGGAAAATGATATATTTTCCTCAATTATAACCAAATAAATCTGAGAGAAAATTTTTCAGAGATATAATTATTTAATTCTGAAGGCATAGGGACCTGCTTACTAAATATACATAGTATATTTGAAAAAAATATTAATGAAGAAAAATTACATACCAAGCAAATATAATTAAAAAGAAAACTGGAATAATAAAAGCTATAAAAGTAAAATAAAATTCTAATTATTAAAATCTATTATTGGAACTAAATGTTGAAAGAGATTTTATAGTAGTAAATCAATTTCATTATGACTAGATTAATATCTATGAACAAAAATAAAATAATTCCTACAGTGGTTAAGGGAAAACTCCCAAAGGTTAAGTTGGAAGTAGATTTGAATTTAGTAACTGGAATCATCAACTCATATTTCTTAAAGAAAATTTATTCTAATAAAATTTAGGTAGTAGAATACCAAGACAACATTATTAATAGTGCTATTTTATAAATATAGGGAGAACCTGAAATCCAAAATCATTAAAATTTGAGTTTCTTATCAAAATAGAAGATCCTAAAATATTGACATGATGTCATATCATAAAGAAGGCATAGAGTTTATTTAACATGCATTCAATGACTATAATTAGGAAAATTAAAATTTTATCCAAAATAATGTTAATATACATGTACTGTGTGGGGTGTTATTCAAGCAGTAACTGAAGAAATTTCAGGAGAGTAAATCAGTAAATATGAAAATAACAAGTAAACTACCTACATACATCAAAAACTGAAGAACTGAACAAAAAAATATTTCCTCTAAAGAACAACCTGAAATAACAAGTGGTAAAGAGGAAAGAAGGGGAACTCACAAATAGATTCACAAAACACTTTTGGCACATATATGTATTTGTGTGTGGAGTATGTTAGTGAAGTGGTTGTGTTTAGAATATGTGTTTGGTAAATGCCTATGTGTGTGCAGATGTATGGGTCTCATACACATGTGGAGGCCACAGCAAAACATCAGGTACCCTTTAGGTGCTGGGAAGATAAAATCAATAGACTCTTCCCCAGTAGGTTCTCGTGATTGGGTATTAACTGCTCTTAACTGCTGAGTCATCTCCCCATTCCTTATTTGTAAAATCATAAATAATTATCAACTATTAGCAAACAAGATTTTTAAAGTGAGACAGTGAAAATACTCCAAAACAAATAAATAGAATTATTCAAGCACTAAAAGATTAGTCAAGCTTATAATCACTGGTGTGAAAAGCTCTGGAAAAATGTTTTATTTTTAAAATTGAAGGTTGGATAATTTACTGAAACTAGAGGTTACAAAAATTCACTTCATTTGATAAAAACAAATCCCAAATAGAAATTCTGTCTTGGAAGAAAAATGAAAGGTATTCTATACTCTTCTATATAGAATAAACACTGAACTGAGGTAGAACTCAGTGGCAGAGCTTTTGTGTATCATATACAAGGCCCAGGTTTACATTCCCATTGTTGCAATTACCTTCTATTTGTTGGAACCAAGCTGCTTATAAAGGAGAAAAGGGCTTAGTTGTGTGGACTGTTTCAAGGTGACAGCTTATCATGCTGGTGAAAGCATGATAGGTCAAACAGGAATCCTGGGCCACATCTCCACATGCACTGGAAAGGAACAGCCTGGATCCAAAAGCTTAGAGCTGGACTACTTTCCCAAAAGCCCACACCCAGGAATAAACCTCATCCAGCAAAGCTCCACGATTTTCTGAAATTGCAACCAGCTGGTAACCACAGATTCCAAACAAATAAGCTTACCTGATACACATAATTCAAACCAAAAAATAAAATAAAATAAAATGAAAAATACAAAAATCATAGCAAAAAAGTGAAAGAAGAGAGAGAGATAGAGAGAAAGAAAGAAAGAGAAAGAAGGAAGGAAGGAAAAAAGAAGGAAGGAAGAAAGGAAGGCAGGCAAGCAGGCAGGCAGGCATGGGGTAAACCATAATCTTCTATACAAGAAAGGAATATTGGCAGAGTTAACAGACATTCTGCAGTAGGGTAGATATATTTTCAAACTATTCATCAGAGAAGAAATTGATATCCAGAGTACATAAGGAACTAAAAATAAATAAAGTCTAAAAACAATAAAAATGGACTAAAGATTTAAATATATATATATATATATATATATATATATATATACACACACATATATATATACCTATGTCTATATTTCATAAAAGAATATATATGAATGGTTAACAACTATGTGAAAAATGAGGTTAAGCATAACCTCATGAATAATCAAGAAAATCATATTATATCACTGTAGTTTAGCAGCAGCTACTGTCAAATGTATTATCAATGTTTTGGTAAGGGTGTGTAGAAAGGGAAAGAATTATACACTATTAGTAAAAAGGTAAATTAGTGGAGCCACTGTAGATAATGACATGATCTTGAAGAAAAAATACAAATATAAAAAAAGCCTAACCCAGAAATTCCAAAATAAATAAAATTGGACAAGAGTAACACTTGTGGAATGAGTACCAGGAAGCTTTAAGTAAGACAACCTTTGAAATGAAAATGCAACTCAACAAAGAGATGGAGACCATGCAAAAAGCTCTATTGCAAAAACAAAATCAAATGGAAATATTTAAAACGTCTCTAGGTTCCTTCACCACCAAAGTAAATAACCTGGAAGACAGATCCTCAGACATGGAAGACAAAACAGAAGAAAGAGATTGGGATAACAAAAACTTGGATAATTTCAAAAAAACCTGTGAACAAAATATGATGGAACTATGAGACACCCTTAAACAACCAAACCTCCAGATCATGGGTTTCCAGAGGGGGAAGAAATCCAGGAAAGGCATAGAGAACATATTCAACACAATTATTGAGGAAATTTTCCCTATTCTACCAAAAGAGAATACCATCTGGATACAAGAAGCACACAGAACAACAAACAGGCAGGACCAAAGAAGAAACTCCTCAAGAAACATTGCAGTTAAAATCCTAATCATAGATAGCAAGGAGAGGGTTCTAAAAGCAGCAAGAGCAAAATAACGAATCACATATAAAGGCATACCCATCAGAGTTACACCAGACTTCTCCACAGAAAGCATGAGAGCAAGAAAGGCCCAGAATGGCATACTTAAAAACCTATATCACTTTGGCTTTCAATCCAATCTCTTGTATCCTGCAAAAATATCCCTTATAATAGATGGAGAAAGGAAAATATTTCAAGATAAAAGCCAGCTCTACTATTATATGGACACTAAACCAAACCTACAGAGAATTCTGCATGAAATATTCTGCACAGAAGAGGCAAGCAACCAAACCGCAATAGCCATCCAGAAAAAATAACAGTAGAGGCATCAAATCGCATTAACCCTACAGAATGGCAGGGATTGAGTCAAGCCTCACAGTTATAACTTTGAATATTAATGGTCTTAACGCTCCCATAAAAAGACAAAAGCTAGCAGGATGGATCGAAAAATAGATCTTTCCACCTTCTGCCTCCACGAAACCCACCACACCTCTAAAGTCAGGAACCTCCTCAGTGTGAAAAGATGAGAAAGAATCTCACAAACTAATAGAAATAAAAAACCAGCAGGGGTAACTACACTAATATCTGACAAAATAGACTTCAAACCAAAATCAATTCAAAAGGACAAACAAGGATACTTCTTACTCATCATGGGAATAATCCAACATAGTAATATCACCATCATCAACATGTATGCACCAAATACAACTGTATCACAGTTCATACAAAAAATTAATGGTAAACAAAACAAAAATAAATTCCAAGTCCATCATATTTGGAGACTTGAATACACCACTATCATCTTTAGACAGATAATCCAAACAGAAGATCAATAGGGAAATAATAGAACTCAGTAACACCATAGATCAACTGGACCTAACAGACATATAAAGAACATTCCATCACAATGCTAGAGAATATATATTCTTCTCAGCAGCTCATGGAACCTTCTTGAAAATAGACCATATATTAGGACATAAATCATGACTTTAAAAACTCAAGAAGATTGAGTGAGCACTCTGCATCATATCAGACCACAAGGCATTCAAGCAGGGAATTAGTAGTTAAAGAATAAACCGAAATCACACCAACTATTGGAGATTGGACAATACACTATTAAACAATGAATGGGTCATTCAAGAAATTAAATTGGAAATCGAAAATTTTCTTGAACTAAACAAGAATGAAAATACATCATACCAGAACCTATGGGAGCAACTAAGGCAGTCTTAATGGGAAAAATTATAGCACTGAATGCCTTCATAATAAAGACAGAGAGATCCCAGATGAATAACCTAACTAACCAGCTAAAGTCATATGAAATATTAAAACAATAAAACCCTAGTGTCTCAACACATAAAGAAATAATTAATATCAGACCAGAGATCAATGAATTAGAAACTAAGAAAACTATTTAAAAATTGATGAAACAAAGAGCTGGTTCTTTGAAAAAATAAACAATATTTACAAACTCCTAGCCAATTTAATGAACCAGAAAAAAGATAAGTCCAAAATCAACAAAATCAGACATGAAAAGGGAGAGATCACCACGGATACCAATGAAATTAGAAGAATCATCAGGACATACTTCCAAAACCTCTATTCTCCAAATTGGAGAATCTGGAAGAAATGGGCAAATTCTTGGATACCAAACGCCTACCAAACTAAACCCAAAGCAGATAACTCTCCTAAATAAACCTATTACATCAACTGAAATCGAAAATGTAATCAAAAACCTCCCCAGAACAGAAAGTCCCAGTCCTGATTGATTCTCAACTAAATTCTCCAAAACCTTCATCACAGAACTCAAAGCACTGTTTCTGAAGCATTTTAGAGTGTTCGGAGAACAGGGAATACTTCCATGCTCCTTCTATGAAATTTGCAGCATTCTAATACCAAAACCAGACAAAGATAAATCCAGAAAGGAAAACTATAGACCTATACTCCTGATCAACTTAGGTGCAAAAATTATGAATAAAATTATTGCAAACTGACTTCAGCAACATATTAAATGTATTATCCAATTTGATCAAGTAGGCTTCATCCCAGGGTTGCTGGGTTGGTTCAACTTAAGCAAATCAATCAACATAATCTACCACATTAATTAAATTAACCACAAAAACCACATGGTCATCTCAATCGATGCAGAGAAAGCCTTTGTCAAAATCCAACACCATTTCATGATCAAAACACTGGAAAGACCTGGAATAGAGCGCCTTACACCTAAACATAATTAAGGCCATAGACAAAACTCCTAAAGTCCAAATAATACTCAATGGGGAAAGATTCAAGGAGTTCCCACTAAATTTAGGAATAAGACAGGAGTGCCAATTTTTACCACCGTTCTTCTACATAGTCTTGAAGTTCTAGCCAATGCAATATTATAGGAGAAAGACATTACAGGGATACAAATTGGAAAGGAAAAAGTGAAACTATCCCTTTTTGCAGTTGTCATGATCCTATACATAAGAGACCTGAAGAATCGTGTCAGTAAACTCCTGAAGGTAATGAATTCTCTCAACAAAGTGGTAGGATACAAAATTAACACACAAAAATCAGTAGCCTTCCTATATGCAAATGACATCCATACAGAAAGAGCATTCAGTGAAATAGTCCCATTTTCAATAGCCACACATAAAATCAAGTAACTTGGAATAACATTAACCAAGGAGGTTTAAGATTTGTATAACGAAAACATAATGCTCAAGAAGGTAATTGAGGATGATGTGAAAAAATGAAAAGATCTCTGATGCTCCTGGATAGGTTGAATTAATATCGTGAAAATGGCATTACTTTCAAAAGTTATTACAGATTCAATTCAATAACAATAAAATATCAGCTTCATTCTCTGCAGACATAGAAGAAATAATCTCCAAATTTATTTGGAATGGCAAATGGCCTTGGATATCCAATGCCATCCTTAGTAAAAGAAGCATGTCAGGTGGTATCACCATACCTGACCTAAAGATGTACTACAAAGCCACAGTCACAAAAACAGCATTGTACTTGCGCAAAAGTAGACAGGTACACCAATGGAACAGAATTTAAGACCCTGTCCTAAGCTCAAGCAACTATAGTTACTTCATATTCAACAAAGATGTCAACAATGTTAACTGGCATAAAGATAGCATCTTTAACAAATAGTGCTGGAAATTTGAATAATTAGTTGAAACTAGATGCTCTCCTCTCACCATGCACAAAAATCAACTCCACATGGATCAAAGACCTCTAAGTAAGTCCTGAAACTCTGAAAACCCTGGAAGAAAAAAAAATGGAAGAACTCTCTATGAGAGAGGAATAAGGAAAAACTTCTTGAAAAAATCTCTGGTGGCCCAGGAAATGCAACAATCACTTAACCAATGGGATCTCATCAAGCTAAAAAGCTTCTGCACAGAGAAGCATACCATACTCAAAGCCAATAGACAACTGGGAATTAATCTTGGCAGCCAAAATATGGATAGAGGTCTAATTTCTAGAACCCAAAAAGAACTCAGAAAATTAAATAAAAATTATCAAACTGCCTTCTCACAAAATGGGGAATTAAACTCAACAGGTAATTCACAGAGGAAAAAAAAAAAACAAACAAATGGCCAACTCTCATTTGAGAAAATGTTCAATGTCATTAATCATCAGAGAAATGCAAATCCAAACAACAATGAGATTCCATCTTACTCCAATCAGAATGTCAATCATTAAAAAAATCTACAATCTACCAATAATAGATACTGGCGAGGATGTGGGGAAAAAATTGACCCTCATTCACTGCTGGTGGGAATGCAAACTTGTACAACCACTATGGAAAGCAGTGTAGATGCTCCTGAAGAGGATGGATATAGAGCTACCAGAGGACCCAGCTATCCCTCTACTGGGCATCTACCCCCAAGTTTCCTCACGGAAGTACAGAGACATCTGCTTAACCATGTTTATAGCAGCTCAATTCATAATTTCAAGGAATTAGAATCAACCCAAATGCCCATCACTGGATGAATGGATGTCAAAGTTGTGGTACATATACACTATGGAATTCTCCACAGCTGAAAAGAAAAATGACATAATGAAATTTAAAGAAAAATGGACGGACTTGGACAGATCATTCTTAGCAACCACACACATGAGCAGAGAGCCAAGAGCTGCATATTTTCTCTCATATGTGGCTCCTAACCACATTAAACTGGAACATTATGAAAACCTGTCAGTGAACGGAGAGACTATAAAAGGGAATGGAAAGAATTGGAATGGAAAGAATGGTTGAGGGAACAGGAGGGTGAAAGGGACTCATACAGTAAATTAAACTAATAATGAATTGACACCATAAAAACCAAGCTTTTATACAATAAGGTCCTGAGGAAGCTGAGGGCACCACGTGGTATGAGGGGCCATGAATAGAATGGGAAGAAGCCTAACCTCAAGAATAAATGCTCAGGCCTGCATCTCCCCGTCCCAGGCATTGGTTCCTTCCCACACTGAGCTGTTGATCAAAGAGACCCACAGGTCCCCAAAACATGACAGACTTCTGTCAAAGCTCTTGAATACCTGCCCCAGGCCCATTCTCTCTGCCTGTCTTTCTTCTGTCTTTCTCTGCTTGCAAACAAATAAATAAAAATATTTTTAAAATATTAAAAAAATAGGAACTCCTAGTCCAAATAGTTTCAATTACAGCATTCAATTTTTCAAGAGTAATTTGGATCTCAAATTGAAAATTCTTCTGATGTCTCTGTTATTTTTGACTGTGACCAGGAAATAAGGCAGAAGGAAAGTCAACACTAATAACCTAAAACACGTGCACCATAGCACTTTAGGAGGTTCACAGGTGGGAAAATATGAGGAGTGTTTGCACTGTTTTCAATAAGCCAATTTTATCTGCATCAAGCCATATGGCTTGGGAAACTGGGATTTTTCAGGAGAAATCAATGTGAAATTTAACAGCAGTGTCTGAAACAGTTTATATAGAGTTTACCAGCTATTCTAAGACACATCAGGGACATTTTAAAAAACAGTATCTAGTATCATATTAATATTTTATACATCTAAATACAATATTTTTTGTAATTTTCTGAAAATCACTACATCGCTGTCCTAATTTGCACAAAAACTTTTAGGTCAGAGACTACAAGACTGCTATTTTCTCTTCTGTCATTATGGACATTAATAAAAAAAAGTTGGAAGATACTCACATAATATAATTATTTTAAATATTGGTTGTACTGATTACACTTGGGTATCATTCAGAGAAATATATGAGAAAATTTTGTAAAAGCATATTTAAATTAGTTTTCAGAGTATATTAGTTATTGTCCTTTGAGATACCTAAAGACACACTTGAAAGACAGCATTTTTAAATACTGCCTTTTTCTTAGTGTTTTAAGTTATAAAATGTTTTATAAATCATCAAAAACAATGTCTTATAAGACATGAAGTTTGTGTTTAATGTGATTACTTAATTTTAAATTTTATTTAAAATTAAATTTTTGATTATTTGAACCATAATTTCAACAGACATTAATGTAGGAACTGAATCAGAACTTGAATATATACATAGAATATTATTAATGCCAAAAGGGAAATTCCTACAACATATTTTCAATTATGAAGTTAAAAATATTGTTTATATTCCTACTGAAAGTATAAAGAAATTTGATATTCTTATGGTCTGTGGTAGAATTTCTTAAGTTAATAGGAAAGCCAAAAAAAAAGTGTTAAATTTACACCAAATTGATTAGTTTGAAAACAGTCACCCTTGTAATTACGATAGGTCAGGAAAAGTTTCTTTATAAATAATTTATCAGAAACTACTCTATAAAAACCCAGGAAATGTCAGGCCAGGTATAATCTTTTTAAACTATTTCTGTATAAATCAATTAAGGTGCTTTATTTTGACATCTAGTGTCAGTATTTACCAAACGGAGACAGACAAGTCCATCCCTGCAGCATGCATTTGCAAATAACTTTACTCATTAATGTTTAATTAAGACAGAGGAAAACTGTCCTTGATATTTTGCTGCAATTAGTGCCCTCTATACCCCACTGACTTCTCATGATGAATTACTTTTCAAATGAAAAGTGAAGTGATTAAAACCGGAGACACTCCATCTACTATGCATTGCCCGTGCCACATGTTAAAGAGAAAATAATGCCATGCAGGATGAAAAGGTGACCAACAATCATTTGAAATTATTAATTTCAACTGGGAAGCTTCCTTCTGGTGATGATTATAAAATGATATAATACATAATGCCCAGTTTATTCCTATTAAGTTATAAAATTGTATCATAAATACAAGAACTTCAAGGAATTCAATTCTCCTTCAATTTCAAACATTCCACAAAACCTAAGTGAAGAGTAAAGGTCAATATAATTTTCCAAATAGTGTCCTGGACAATTTATCCCTATCAAAACTTCCCAGACAATGGCAACAAAAAAAAAATCCAGTCTGAGAGATCAACTGGATATGAAACATTGTATAATTGACACATCTGAAGATAAAATGCACCTGTTGTTACTCTGCAGTCCTTTCCTTTACTCACTTATAAGTATTTTGTATTCACTTTATACCTGATGGGCACATAGTATGGAACTATTTATGAATTTGTTTGTTTGTTTGTTTGTTTTTTGCTTTTCGAGGTAGGGTCTTGCTGTAGCTCAGGCTAACTTGGAATTCACTAAGCAGTCTAAAGCTCAAGCTAGCCTTGAACTTGTGGTGATCCTCCAAAACTGCCTCTTAAGGGTTGGGATTAAAGGCCACCACACCAAGGATCAATTTATGATGTTTTTGGTGTTTGGATACTTATATGTCATCAAGATTGAAAAAGTCTTGAAAGAGCCTTTTATTACCATCTGCTTTACATGACGGCTAATTTTCACAAAGCAACTAAAAGTCTTGTTAACTGTGTAGCACATTCATCTAGTTACTTTGAAAAGTTGCTGTTTATCATTATTCTCTCCGTTCTGGCATCTCATCTCACATATGTAAAATATTCGTCATTTACAATGGAAAGTTGGAGAATTAGACTCACCAATAGTTCTGTTATTCTTGTTCTATACAGCAAAGGATATTTTAGCCTGATATAAATGAAATCTCAGATATAAATCCTCAAACTTTATAAGACTGTCAATCCTGCCTGAATGAGCTGATATAATAATCACATGAGTCCAATGCTTCATGGATGAATAGCGCTGGACCACTTTGAATTGAACATGTTAGTCTACTAACCTTCTCTTGCAGCCTTTGAATGTGTTGCCATTTTCAGGTCAAGTTTGTACTGTTGCTTTCCCAATACCTGCCTTCTTCTCGCATGAGCTGCACCTGTCTAGTTGAAAGAGGGAAGGATAGGGAATTTGAGGCTGTTTCAGGCACTGAGAGGAATAACCATTTATAACTGGACCTTTTGGGGAAGTGTTGTATTCCATACCACACGTTGCAATATGGGTTGGGAGAGACGAGAGGGCAGAGAAGCGGTTAGGAGGGGACGAGAAGGGAAAAGAGGAAAGGAGAGGAGAGAGAAGAGGAATGGACAGGAGAGGAAAGGAAGGGGGCTCAACATGGAAGCCACCGTGGAAGATCAGGATCATTAAGGCAAGATTAATGATGAGGACACCCCAAAGATTCTTGAGATGGACAAGAATCAAACTTCCAAGAAGAAGGAATTTAAAAAGCAGTAGGAAAAACTGGAGGAGGTTGCAACTCCATCAATACCAAGTATACCGGCTTGCTGGAGACATGAAGAAGGAATTTCTGGGGCTTAGCTGGTGGGAGAGCTCCTCCTTCTTTAAGGCTTCCTCAAAAACCATCATGGAAGAGGTTATGTCAATCCAAGCACTCACAACAGGGACATATTGAAGGACCAAAATAACTTATTCTGTGTTTTTTTAAAAGTTCCATTGTATAGATTTATAGAACATTCTCTGCTCTTGAATGTGGAACATGTGTTCACAAGAAAGGAAGTAACATACCAATTACAAGCCTGGTATATAAGTGAAAATGAAATGCCATAAAGATACTTAAAATTGAGAAAGAAAGAGAGAGAGAGAGATAGAAAGAAAGAGAGAGAGAGAGAGAGGGAGAGAGAGAGAGAAAGAAACTATTTCTGGAAATCCAAAGCTTCTGTTTTTCCTTGATTTACAAGCAAAAATTGGGGAAAGTGTTTCCTTGATGACCAAGGATCATCTTGCTCTCTCTGTGGGCCTTGGCCTTGGGCAGCATGAGGATGCTCAGAGGACCTGCCCAGTGTCCACTACCTAAGGGCTTTTGCACTTATGACCCTGACATAATTACTCTAGTGGCCAAAAAAAAAAGTAATAACATACAAGAATATTCAAGATTCTAAAACTACATGGACTGAGCTTATGTAAAATGGAGTTTAGGGCTGGGGAGATGGCTCAGGAGTTAAAGGAAATTTCTCACAAAGCCTGATCACCCACATAAAGTCACAGGCATGAATTCAGAGTTTGCTGTGACAAGAGGCCCTGGCATGCCTATATATTCTCTTCTCCTCTCTCAAACTAATATGATTAGCTTTTTAAAATACACAGGTTTTATTAGATTATAGATAGGATTTAAAGAAGAAAGATGGAGCTCATGACCAAGAGGCATGAGCAGGGTTCCTGGTAATGGGGGTGCCCACCCAGAGAAAGAAGGGGTGTTCTTCACTACAAGATGGCAAGAGGGGGGTTTCCAGAAATGGAAAATCCCCTAATAAAACATTTAAAAAAAGGAACTTTAAAATCCTTTGGGTACATATTATTGACATTGGATGAAAATTAAATTAATCTCCAAATTATGCAATTGATCTAATTGACATTTGTAATGTTTCAAAATTATAAAGAAAAGATATATTAAATTTGTTCCACATTGTCAAAACATTCTATATTAGTCCACGGGAAAAATTATGAACAAATAGAATTCCTTAATTAGTTCCAAATGATATAATGGCGTAGATAAGATTAAGGTCATTGGCTAGGATAAAAACACTGGCATGAATTTGGTAGAATGAGCCATGATGAAGTTTCTGAACAAAGCAGAGGCATAGCCCAGAAAGGATCCATGTAAAGAGTAGGTGGCAGGTCAATATGGCTGATGTTTAGATGAGGCCAAGCCAAGGTTAGAAAGTCAGTTTCAGTAATGACCTCACAAAATCTATCTTCAGGATTGATCTTAATCACTTAATCAAATAAGCATAATAAATCCTGTTATAGTTACCTAATACGAATGGGAATAAAAACCTTCTAAATGACTCTCATCCTAACAACACCTAAAATTCACACTAAAAAACAAGATTTTTGTGCTTCATGCACATGAGATTTCTTGTTCTCTTTCATCACGGGAGAACAAAGACACTGATACTCTCACAACTGCCATGTTTAGGTTTAAACTCCTACATGAACTCAAATAACCAACACAGAATCAACCCATGCAAAATATCCAAAATGAACTGTCGAGGACCATGCCCAGACTTCAAGACTGGCCTTACTGTTGGTGCTAGAAATGATAACAATTCAAAGACTTTGAGGTATCAAGCAGATTTACTGATGGAGAACTCTTATCAGAGGCCCTGCTGTTAGCTCTGACAGATTTACCACACGTGGTTGCACATGGCTACTCCTGTGGCCACTGAAGTGTGTAAGAAGCATCTAGTGCTGAGCCACTGAGAATTTGCCTCAGTAATGTTTTAATTGCAGTGCTACCCCTAACCAAAGAAGTCAAGCCAGAGAGGAAAAGTTACCCATAGTGTTATTTTCACTTTCTTGAAAGCAAAGAAGCATGTTCTGCAAATATACTTATGTATGAAAATGTTTGATTGTTTTCAGGTCCTTTGCTTCCATTTTACATGAAGGATATAAACACATATGTTTCATTAAAGGATGTGTGGTATTTAATATAAGAAATATTCATATACATCTTTTTGTATACTTGAATCAAGGCAATGTGTATAGAGGAGAATGTTATGGCATGAAAGCAATCACTATTCCAACAATAAGAATCAGAAGTATTGATTAGGAATCCTCAAGTCAATTCTAGAGACAGAGTTTTTCATTTTGACAATTCTGTCATCCCACTTTCAAAGACAGATAGGGGTGGGGTAGTAGAGCTCCACCCATCGACAACCTAGCACTCCATTGGCCTGGAAGGAGCCTGGCTCAACCTCCAAGGTGGGATCCTCAGAGACTCTAGCTGCCCAAAGCCAGGTTTATGCTCGCCTGGCTGCTCCCAGTAGGGTTCAAAGGAAGGTCTAGTGTGCTTCTCTGTCATGCCTCGCAGGACTATTCGAATTATTTCTGAGAGAAAGAATGGCACAATCCCTAGGCAAACAGTCCTGGATACTTGGAACAATGATATATACCTCTTCAATGCTTTTGAAGCTGAAATAATAACCCCCTTAGCATAGATTCTGGCTCTCATGTATATGCAAGCAAGGAACAGTGTTAGATATAAATGTGTAAATGCAAAAAATGTATAAAGTAAATGTGCAATTTGCCATTGCAAAAATTTGATAAAAGCAAAATAATGTGTGTTTATTTTTACATAAGCATTTTAAAATAATTTATTTACCAGAAATCAACTGTAAAGTTAAAATTGGTTACAATTGGTCTAGAAATATTCACATATAGTAATATTCAAGTATATTTATGCATAAATATAAGTATAAACAAAATGAAGAATCCATAGTCTAATGAATTGTGAACAAATTTTATATTTATTCTCTTAAGAATTGATAACTACACTCCCTAAAATTTACTGCATAAGGCCAATAATTAATCTAACCCCCAAAGAGACAGAAGAGAATAATTGGGAAGTAAATATACAATGTTGAACATTATTTTTGAAGCTATCTGGATGGTTGGCTATAATCTCGCAGTATGTATGGCTTCTATGGGCAAAAAGATCATTTAGGTAGAAGCTAATAATTGGCATTTCATTGCCAAAGTAGACTATTTAGAATTGCAACAACATTGAATCTGAAAAGATATTACTGGAGAGTGGAGAAATAGAGCTTTGTTAAACTTTAGAGGGTAACTCAAGGTGCAGCCAAGACTCTATCCAAAGGTTTCAACTAAGTAGTTTTGTTGTTCTTATAAATACATTTGAAAAATATTTTTAAATATTCTGATGTGTTGAGAAAATTCTTGGGCAATGCTGTACTTTTTTCAAGTGTTATTTTCGAGGAAATTATTAGTCTTCCATAATCAGGTTCAAGACCAAAATTCTTCTGTAGACATAGATATATTTGGGGACTAAGGAGATGTCTCAGCACTTAAGGGAAATTGTTTGCAAAGGCCACCAGCCTGGGGTTCAATTTCCAAGCCACCCATGTAATACAAAAAGTGGCACAAGCACCTGACATTTTTTATAGTGGCACGCATAAACAGAGACATCTACATACACAAACAAAGAAACACACACGCTGACTAACTTTTTAAAAAGAGTTTTATATATTTTAGAGTGAGACAGAGAGAGAGAGAGAGAGAGAGAGAGAGAGAGAGAGAGAGAGAGAGAGAGAGAAAGAGAAAGAGATTGGGTATGTGCATGCCAAGGCTTCTAGGCACTGCAGATAAACTCCAGATACAAGTGCCACATTTTCATCTGGTTCTGAGTGTGCATTGGGAAACCAAACCAGGGCCAGCATGCTTTGAAGCAAGTGCCTTTCAACTCTGAGCCATGTCTCCGGCCCTATTTTTTAAATATCTATTTAATTATTTGCACGCAGAGACAATCAGGGCTAGGGGAGAGAATGGGTCCTTGGGAGCTGCAAGGCCTCCCGTCACAACAAACAAACACCAAGTGCATGGGCCACCTTGCACATCTGGCTTTACATGGGAATCAAGCTTAGGATGTTAGGCTTTGCAGGCAAGTGCCTTGACTGCTGAGCCATCTCTCCAGCCCTCTTTTTGGTACTTCTGAACACAGTCTCACAGGAATCACACGTTAGAAAGGAATTTCATTTCTCCTTAGTTTTAACAGGATTATGATCATTTTAGAGGGGTCACCAAGCTTGCTTTCTCCGTATTCCAACTACCATACTACATTGTTTTATTAATTAGAAAATGCAAATCACAATTGTAGATATATTGTGCAAATATGAAAAATAAGATGACGAAACAAAGATGATGTTTATCATGCAAGTTCAGAAACATTTTCATAACATCTTAGATTCATCTAGATTCACACACATTTTTCAGAGGCAGGAAGATTCTACATAAGAATACATTTAAGGTAAATCTAATTGTTACTTATTATTCACTATAAACTGTTTCCCCTCAAAGCAAATTTGTTGTCCTATAATGTGAATATAAGGTTAACAAGATACTTTTTTTCCCTATATGTCATTTTTTTTTACTTTTGAAAAGTTGAAAGTGTTTAACACTAGAGTTGTTTCTCTACTCATAGATACAGATACTTATGACATCCTGTTCTATGCTATGTATCTTTGTAATTAGTAATAATCCCTTATGATATTGAACAGAATGTAAATAAACAATTCTGCATATTTCATAACAGACAGAAGCTACATAATCCATTCTCAAGTTCTCTGAGTGGTTTGGCCTCCCGTGGTTCCAATTTCATCTTCCTGTCTCCTTTCACAGTGACATTCCTATAATTCCCTAGATATGTGCTTCTCACAGTTCTGAGTCTTGTCCTTTTAAAGGTAACTTTAATAGGTATGGCTTCATGGAAGTACACAGCTGGAATAAATGTTAAAATCCAGAATGGTGTATATTTGTTAACCTATACTGTTCTCACTCTCTGATGGAGATTGTGCTTGTATTTTTCAGGATATAGCGAGTGAGCTGTGACCCATATAACCCTACCACCAGACAGCAGGCCAAAAGATGAGACCATGGCAAGAGATGAGCCACCACAGTCATATTGTGGAGGATCCATATGGAACCCTGCAGAGAAGGACGGGATGAACAAGGGACCCATACCCACAGCCATTCAACCAACTCAGGATAAGACAAATGTGTTTGTGTTTTTCAGGATACAACGAGAGAG
>PVHP010009669.1:0-38842 GCA_004024765.1 Zapus hudsonius
AGTTTACATGTGTTTGGACTACTTCCATTAATTACCAGTAAAGTCAGAAATATACGGATGTCTAAAACAAATAATTTTTATTCAATTGCATAACATACTTTCCATCATGTTAAAAGATATATTTTTCTATGATTATCAAAATGTGTCTCTTTAAAAAGCAGTAACAGATGCAGGTCACACCAACAAAGGCAAAGGTTCAGGCAACAGTCTCATTTTAACACTCCTCAGCTTGTAATGGATTAGGACCCTGTAAATGCATGAGCAGATGAAAATGCATTACTGCCCTTCACTCCCTGTCAAAGTCAGGACTGCCTATATATGAATGCCTTTAGTCTAATGAGGGAAGGGTATGACTATAGATAGATAAAATGCTCTCTAATGTTCATTCTTTTTTTATTGAGAACTTTATCATATGAACATATAGCCTAATGGTCTCATTCTCATTGGGTCTAAGGATCATTCTAGACCATCATTTTCTGTTTTATATAATGCCACTGAGTTTTTGTGCTTCAAATAATAATTTTTTAAATCATAATTTTTACATTATGTGTATTTTAACCACAATTTTAAAATTAAAGGCTATATCTAACAAGAAAAAAATGCAGTAACAGAAACAATAAGCACCAAAAATCAACAACAGCAATGATCAAAGAGGTGCCACATAAACAACAAGATTGTGGAAGACCTCACTATTACATGGATATTTGGATGAAGAATGGAAATCTGAATTTGGTAATAATATGTGACTATCTATAGGAAGAAAAGTATAGGCAGAAGAGAGGCTCTGAGGGGTTCAAGAAACAAAACTGTCACCAATGCTCTTTAGTTATCCACTAGCACTTGATGGTAAGGCCATACTCTTGAAGTCTCATCTGCTGGGGTCACCGTGCTTTAAGAAAACAGTGGATGGGGAACAAAAAGCCAGTAATGGGTTGAGAATAAGATCTAATTTTAATATATTCGTGTTCTATAGTTTTCAATTAAAACAAATTAAATAATGGAAGTAAGGATCAAGCTATCTGAGTGGCCTGTGTGATTATGATCCCTTTGTGCCTCGTGTCCCCTCTCCCTCCTAACTCTAAAGCCAAAGGACCTTTCTAACCTTTCAGAAGAGAAAGACAAAGTTGTACTTTTAAGTGAGAAAGAACTGCAGGGTATATAGCTCAGGCTCCCCTGTACCTTCAAAGTCTTCATGAGACTGCTAATTCCCTTTCAAAAAACCCATTAATTTACCTAGCACAGAATAATATTTTGGCTGTAGTGAGGGTTCTCTAAAAAGCTCATTTCCCTTTTCAGACCCTGAAATTATACTCTTACACATACAAAAGTTGTAGTTATGGCAATTTAGACATTCTGAAATTCATGCTGTTACCCACGGTTTGGAAGGTTTACTGAAGTATTAGTTTGCTCTTGTGTTTCCCAATGACAAGCTTCTTAAGACATTAGGAGAAACTGTTTGCCATCTCTGTTAAATCTGGCACTTCTTTCTTCGAGCTAATTGCAGACATAATTCCTCTAGTTTGTCCTCTGTCATGAGTTGGAAAATTGATTGAAATAATATATAATATATGCAAAAATTACTACAAAAGATCTCAAAGTGCTTTGCACAAAAACGTAGGGATGAAGGAAATGGAAACACTGTTTACCTTAATTAGATTATTGCTCATTTTACATGTATTGAATTACCATTGTGTAACCTGCATATATATACATATATATGCACCATCATATCACAATAAAAATTGCTGAGAAGGGAGTCTCCAGTTGTTCAGATAGTGCTGCTACCTTGACCCCTTCATCTGAGGTGAAAATGATACACCTTTCCATAAGTATTTGAAAGATGATTTCCAGTGTTTAAATCATGCCTATTTTATACATAAATCATCACTAATTGTCATTGGTCCTAGGTCAATTTTCATTTTTTAAAGTAAAATAGGGGTTTATTATCAAAAGGTTTTAACAGAACTAAACATGGATATTGAGAGAAAAAGAGAGAGTGAGGGAGGGAGGAAAAAAGGGAGGGAGAGATAGGGGTGGATTAATTTTAGTTAAAAAGGATAATTCACATGAAGATATGGGAGCTGGCTTCTTAAGAGAAAGTCAGTTTTCTTTAACATGATTTTTTTTCAATTTGAATCTACGCCATCATTCTTTAAATGACATTACCTAATTCTAAAGCAATATCAATATTAATAAGCCTAAAACACTATTATATAATATTTTAAAATTAGTCACTATCTGAATCTGTCAGTTAGTTAAATTATCCTCTCTTGAATACACAATATATTGGGCTATGGTGATATACAGATGAGAATTATTTTTATGCAATAAAAATCATAGCCACTTTTCTAGAATCTTAAAAATTAGCAACAACAATCATTGATAATATCAATGTGTTATACCAGACACTGAAGTATCTTGCAATAAGACTTACCCACATGAATATATCAATGTTTGGACTTTATATACTATTTTAAAATATATACTAAGTTGATTTCATTTGAAATAACAAATATGAGAAAACTCACTCAAAATATTTCAAACTCAAAATTTATTAAGGGATCAAACGTAACATGGAAACAATGACAAACAGAAAACAAATTTTATAAAGTCCTAGATGATAAAGGAAGGCATGAGGCCCCATCCTGCCCTCAACAGTTATAAACTGTTAATGTGGCTGGGGGAGTGGGAGAAACTGTATGTGATATATTCACTTACAGAACCCATGTTTTCTGGGAAAAAAAAATCTCTTACCAGTTCCCATGGAGGCAACCCTAAAAATACAGAGATGGTAAGGCATAAACACAAGAAAACAAAACAGACCTCAGAATAGAAAAGGGACTAGTTGGAATAACGAAGTGATGAAGTGAAAGGGGGTGAGGAGAGGATCAAGAGAAGAATATAGGAGGTGATTATGAACAAAATGTATATGTCTAAAATTGTCAATAGGAACTTTTTGACTCATAACACAATTCATCTCAGAAGTAATTTTTTCAAGGCAATGGTAACATCTTTGTTCCTCAAACAATATATCATGGGGTTAAACACTGGTGTGACAACAGTATAGAAAAGAGAAAAGAATTTATCTGTTCCTGCTGAATGACTAGACTTTGGTTTCAAGTATGTAATAATGCCTGATCCAAAGAATAAAGCCACGATCATGAGGTGAGAAGAACAGGTAGAGAAGGACTTGGCTCTCCCAGTCGCAGAGGGCAGTTTCAGAATAGTTGAGATTATTTTCACATAAGATCCAAGAATCAGCAAAAAGGGAATAGTGACAACAAGAAGAGTAATCACATAAACCAACATCTCTATCATAAATGTGTCCCCACAGGCGAGGTTGAGGATCGGAGGTATGTCACAGAAAAAGTGATTCAACAGGTTAGGTCCACAAAAAGGTAGAGAGAAGATCCAGTATGTGAAACCGATGTGTACTGGAACGCCACTTAACCAAGAGCCCCCTGCCAGTTTCATACAGAGGTGATTGTTCATGATAAGGGGGTAAAGTAATGGGTTACAAATGGCAACATACCTGTCATAAGCCATTGCTGTCAGAATAAAGCACTCTGTTGCCCCAAAGACCAGGAAGAAATACATTTGTATAGCACAGGCCTTGAAGGAAATATTTCTATTTTGTCTATTGAGATCTGTTAGTAATCTGGGTACTGTGACTGACACATAACATATTTCCAAAAAAGAAAAATTTCCAAGGAAAAAGTACATGGGAGTCTGTAGGGAAGGGTCAACTTTGGTTATTATGACAATGAGGCCATTTCCCAATAGAATGAATAAATAAATTATTAAAAACACTCCAAAAAGAAATCCTTGCAAACTGGGAATATCAGAAAAACCAAGTAAGATGAATTCTACCAATGTGGTAAGATTTTTTTGTGAGGGGTCTGGTCCTGTGGATTCCATCTGGGAGCAAGTTGTTTCAAGGTTTAGAAGTCACTTCAATCCAAGGGGATCGGCTGGAAAGGGAGACATAAACATGCTACCTAGAAACAAGGAAGATGTCCACTATATTTCATTACTTTATACTTTTAGTGACACATTTCAAATCCATTGTCCTAAATTTCCATGTTTGAAAAGAGTAATTCTCAAAACAAAACTTTTTACTGCTGACAGGAAAGAATATTGGGCTATTATAATCAAACTCAGCAAATAGCAACAACATCAGAGGTAAATATGTCAGAGAGTTAACTGTTGTAATGAGAGCTGGGCCTTTCAATGTGTGACATTCTGTAATGAGAAATATATCTTTCTTCCTCATCAATATGTTTATTTTTATATTATTTTCATTTTATTCCCAGAAAATTTAGTATATAATTTGTTTTTGTTTTGCTGCTTTCATATGAGGTTTGGGGCTTTTATGATGAGCAACAACCAAAATCTCAGACAACCAAAGGGCAGAGCAGTCAGTAATTCAGTAAGAATGCTCTGCCTGGCCCAAGTCGTCCTGAGCTCAAGGAACATGAACAACTTGCTATCTAAAAAAGTGACTAGATGTTGAAGACACAAGTAAGAACTATCATCTTGTCCATATCAGTGAAACATATTCTATTTCATAGGTAAAAAACATATTACAGATGCTTCAACATAGTAAATCACAAGTTCACTGGAAATTGTGAAAATGAAGAGAAATATATAAGGCATTGGTGCAATGAAATCTCATAATGGCCACAACCAATCTTAAGAACTACTGGGTTCTGAATCTTAGGCATTGAAGCCATCAATCGAAAATGTGAGGACTTGGGTTGAGAAGATGGCTCAGCAGTTGTTTAGTTGTTTACCTGCAAAGCCTAACGACTCAGGTTCAGTTTTGCAGTACCCATACAATGCAGGATGCACAGAGTGGTGCATGTTTCTGCAGTTCCTTTGCAGTGGTTAGAGGACCTGATGTGCCCATTCTCTTTTTCTTTTCTTTCTCTCTCTTTTTCCTCTCTCTATCTCCTTGCAAAAATAAATAAGCGAAGTATTTTTAAAAGAAAGCACGGTGTGATGGAACCTTCAGTTATTTAAGTTTTATGGATCAAATATTTCCAATGCCCCATCCACTGCACTGGATCCTAGCTACCACTATTTTATTTTCTAATTTCCTTCTAGCCTTTGTTTCTTTCATTTATGCAAGTGTGATATATCACAAATTCTCACATTCTCCAAAATTCTCATTGTTGTGAGTTTCATAGCTCCTCCATTATTTTTTCAGATACCAAATTCATCATTACTGTCTTAAAAAGTTCAACTCTCCTATCTTCTACTAAGAAAGTTCAGATTCCTCTCCCCATCACAAATGCCAAACAGCTAAAGCAATTTTCAATTTCTATTCTGAATTTAGTTTTTACTAAACTCAAGCCTCTTGACTCAGAAAATCTTCCATTTTCATCCTTATGTTCACAGCGTATTTGAATTTGCCAAAATGTCCTTGCTTACAACCTATAACGAAAAGGGTATTGCAGACTTGGAAATTTTTTGAATTATTTCTATGTTAATCAAATGGAGGTCCAGTATATTGCCTAAGACCTTTTCTTGTTTTCTCAGTTTTTTATTATTATTTTAAATTTGTTTATAATTCCTCCTTTACTGATTTTGTATTTTAAATCTTCTCAATACTTTGTAAATTTTACTAATTTCATACATGAGCATATGTTAGTATATACTTTTTATATATAACTAATAACTTTGGAAAACCCACTTGAATTAAAAGAAAATTAAACTGAAAATTATATATATATATATATGTATATGTATATGTACTTCCTATATATGTATATACTATATATGTGTATACATATATATGTGTGCATATATAATATGTATTTTATATGTACATATATGACTAAATATGTGACAGTAAATCAAATCTATCTTCAAGTTGTTGACAGTGAATACGGTATGTTAAAATAAAATATATATGCTTAGCTTTTCTCCCTCTATTGAGTTGAGAAACCAGTAATAAAGTGAAGGTTTATGTATACCTGAAACTACATAGAGAAATGATTACTAGTTATTGATGTTTCAAATGATTATGCAAAATTGTAACAGAGCTTGGAATTTGATAGAATTGTGTGTTCATTTTATTTTAAGAAGGCATAATAAAATTCTTTCCAGAATTAAAGTCTTTATATTTTCATTCAGTTTCATATCCACATAACTGGTCACACATGAACTTAGGCAAGTGGTTTATTTCTAAGAGAGCAATAGCAAGACCAAAGATTTTCCACTGACCTCAGCAATTAGGCCAGTGTGTCTAGTTTCTATACTCCCTGAACAAAGAACTTGACATTGACTAAATTAAAATGGAAATTACTAGGGTATTATGTCCTTAACTGAAATGATGAGACATTTATTTTCTCTCTTTGCAACAATAGTAACATGTAACTCAGGTGATCGTGTCAGCAATGTGAAGCATAACTTGGAGACTCCTTGATGTGAAATTAGCCAGTAAAGTCCTGTTAAGCATGGATTTTGTTGTCAATGTATATGTCATTCTTACACATACTGTATCAATCATTGTAATTTTAGCTAGTATTCTATCCTCTTAAATCTTACCTTTTATCCTGTCTTCTTGTAGACTTTCCTCAGTCCATGAGAAGAGAGTATAGCAAGGCTGTGTGCCAACAGGAATACGAAGCTAAACATTTGCAGATTATACTATGCTAGTGGGCAAAACCCAGAAGCAATAACTGAGGGAAATCACTGTACATCTCTAGTTTCTTTTCTGTTTCATACTTGTGGGAGTCTCTGCAGTTGTATGTACAGCTTACAAGAAATGTAGAATTACAAACACAATTAAATTCTAGCACATAATTCAAATAACAATAAATCTCTGAATGCATATTTAGAACTGAGCTTCTTTTTTTAATATATATTTATTGTCCATAATGAGTTACATTATTTAGTGGGCAAACAATGCGTTGTTATCCCAAATTCCCCAATTCCCCCTCCTCTTTCATCATTTTCTTTACTGAACTTGATCTGTTTGTATTGAACTAGATCAATTATTGATTCTTCAGTAGAATCACTGAGGAAATTTAGTTCCGCCAATGTCTTTGCTAATTTTTCCTTCATTAAAGAAGCATCATTATTTTACTATTTAATCATTTGCATATGTATTTATTTGTCAGTGCTATAACAAGAAGCTTTCATGGATATGGAGAAAAATAGCACAAATTAATGGCACATTTTTCCTACTTTTGCTTTTTAGCTTTGGAAATTGTTATGCACTTACATTGTGTTGGTTATTTTTTTGTTGCATGATTTCATTTAATGTATTCTGAACGGAGCAGGCAATGTTATAGTCACATTTTACAGGAGAACCTCAAAGACAAGAAGGTCAAGTGAAGACTCCAGATGAATCCACATTCAGAAGCATGAAGCCATCAAGTATATTCATTATGAAAAACCAAGAGAAAATAAAATTCTGAGTTCTGTGTTCTTAATATCAACAAACATCAAGAAATAACAAACCATCCTAGAATATGAAACAATCTTGTGCCCATTGTAAATCTCAATTACCATCATAAAACACAGGCAAATTAAAAAATGAAAATAATAAAAATTAAAATTAAAAGGTAAATTATATATACATATATATGTATATATTCTAAAATCAGAATATTTGTACAATAAATGCATTTAATGAAAAATATTTTTCTTTTAATTTATAAGATTACAAGTGCACTAAACTAAAATAAGCACAGAGAAATACACACTTCTTACCTTTCATATGCTGTGAACAAACCACCACATGTCCCCCTTTTTGCACTAAATCGGCACATGTACTGTACTTTTAATCATTTACATTACTCAAGTAATAAATCCAGCCATTTTTCTTTCCCCTTGTGAACCATCTTTAGTTTAAAGTGAGATATGATACATCTTAGATAGGAAATAAACTTTCGTTTACTATGCAGACATCTTTCTCTCAGTTTTCAGGATGTACAATTTTTTCATCAGATGATAGCTCAATGAATGATCAAGGCTGTCTTTGCTTGTATTATTGGCTCATTAGAGTTTCTGTCTCTGAGGACACTAGCTCTTGGACTTCTACCCTTTCTTTCCATCCTTTCTGTCTTGTCTTTGGAGACCACAGCAAATCTCCTAGTGGGAAAGGTTATAAAAGATATTCATTATCATGAAGCTCTTGTGTGTGTGTGTGTGTATATATATATATATATATATATATATATATATATATATATATATATATCATTAAATTAAATGATTCAAAGAATCTTTGTAAAACTATTTATTTTAACAAGTAATAACTTGCATATTTATTATATACAATATTATGTTTGGAAACATCTGCATTATTTTATTGCCAAATTTATCTAAGTAGAATATCAATTACCTAATATACTTATCATACTTTAATGCTGAGATTCTTAAAATCTACTCGCCAAAATGACTAAGAACATATTCCTTAGTGTTAATTGTATAGTCACTGTTGTTTTATAGGTCCCTTGAATTTGTTCCTTCTGAAATTTGTATACTTTCCATACATCTTTCCAACACCCATCCCTTTTGCTGGTAATCACCACTCAAAATGTCATTTCTTAGGACTCAAAAGATGTCTCAGAGGTTAAGGAGCTTTCATTCAAAGCCTAATGCCCATGTTTAACTCCCCAGTACACACTTAAAGGCATGCATCTGGAGTTCATTCGCAGTGGCTAGAGACCTTGGTGCACTTATTTTCTGCCCCCTTTTTCTTTCTTTCTCTCTCTTTCTTTCCTTTCTCTTTCTGTCTCCTTTCAAATACATGAATAAAATATAAAAATAATACTGTGAGCATGGAGGAACAAGAAGATATTTACTTCCTGACTGCAGACTCAAGGCCAACTCACACTCTTGACCACACTTCTACCATATATATATATACATACTGTGATTCAAAATAAGCCCCTCCTTAGGTTGCATGTTTCAACACAGCTGTTCACAACCTGAATATCGACTAGTACATAAAATTGGTACCAAAGGTGAACACCTTGATGTTGTAAAAAATATAAGTTGTTTAGGCCTTTGAATGTGGTTTCCATGAATATGGAAGTATGTGCAGCATTGGTATAGAGAAGCCCACAATGCTATATGCAGAACTTAATGGGCCAAGCTGACAGGTGTCTGGAAGACCAGAATTCCAAGGAAAAGCAGACGATAGAATTCCAACACATATGATTTCTGAGAACACGTATTCTATGGGATCTGGGCCAGAAGACACCGTATCAAAGAATCTAAGTTCATTCTGTGACTGTCCTATGACCATACCTGAGACTGAATTCAAAGACAATGAACTATGTTTGTGGAGGAAATAGCAAGATAGCATAAGCATTCAAACTGTGCCATGATGGCTGCTCACTGTTCTTAACCAGGTGTGCAGTGAGAATAACAAGTGTACAAACTGGAAAAGTGTTACATTTAGTCAGCAAAGGAATGCCAGTGTGCTTACAGTTTCAGATAAAAACAGTATAAAGTACTTGTCATTAATGAAAGATTATCAGCATTACAGGTAAACTTTATGGTCTGTACTGGGACAGTAGGAAAGGTGTCTTCTTGATAGTAAGACCCCCACACATCAAAATTTCTAGATAGGGAAAATGCAAACTAAATTTGAAGGTTAGAGCCTTTTCTGAAAATGTTTCTGAAAAGTTTTCTACTCAAAGACAAATGTCTAAGGAAAACGTCTCAGATTCAGCTCAAAATGTATGAAGCCAGTGTTTCATCGTTTCAAGGGAGCAGGCTACATGTTAAGATGCAGTGGAATGTGGCATTCTCATCCATGGGGTACTGGTTTTGAAGGTATGAAAACACAGGGTGAGAGAGTCAGGGAGGCTTTCACCAATATTCCTGAAAACCACTGTGAATGGGTAATTGTGGAAGGTCCAGATTCTCTGTATGGAGACTCCGAGAGGCCACTTCCTGAAGTTCTAAAGTTAAAGACTAACGTTCTTTGCTTACAAAAGTTTCCGACTTCTCTAGCACAAAGTTCCAAAGTATTATTCATTCCTCTCCTTAAACCTGAGATCCACACAGGCAAGTTTATCAGAACAATTGCTTAATTTCTTGTTACTAATTTTCTATTAAGATACTTTTCTCAGTTCTGTGACAAAACAACTGACAAAATAAATTTATTGGAAATAAGGTTTATTTTTTTCTGTAAGTTTGTGGAGATGTAGCCCATCATGGTGGCAAACCCAAGGTAGAAAAACATTTGGTCATTTTCCATCTGTAGTCAGGAAGCAGGTTGAGATGAAAGCTGTTGTTCAACTCATTTTCCTTTTTTATGTTCAGTCTGAGACATGAACCTATGATGCCTACAGTTAGGTTGAATCCATCCTCAAGACTCCATTACAGATATGTGCAGAGATTTGTTTCCTAGGTGAGTATAAATTCTGTCAAATTACCAATCGATATTAACCATCACAGGTATGTAATGTTTTTGTCTTTTGAGAAACCTCTATTACCAGTTAAATGAATGTCACAGGATCATAGTTACTTAATGAACAATTCTGTTTTATGTTTTCAATTGTATTTATGCACTGCATATCAACAAAGAGTAACAGTGAGCTACATATGTGATGACAAATTCCTTTTTCCTAGGGAACAATCTGAACAAGAGACTGAAATAAATAATTTAAAATAAAAAAAGAAAGAACAAAGAAGAATTCCTAAAATGATCCATAGTGAATGTCAGTAAATGCTTTTTGTCTATATATTTTATACAGAATTGCTTCTCTAAGCTGATACGGGTTGAGGATAATTAATATTTCTAAGCAACACGGGGAGAGAGAGTTTTGGAATCCTCCCTTCCCCCCTCCTACTCCGAGTTCTTGTCTTCTAATGCCAAAGAATTGTACACAGGGACAGAATTAAATTTTAATTACACATTTATTCTAATTTAGTAGATTATGAAAAGGGGAGTTGGATGGGTAAATTTCCCAGTCATCATGTGGGAAGTTTTCCTGCCACCAGTGTGGGGAAAACATGTGTCAGAGAGTTCACAGAGCTTATATTATTTAGTTAAATAAACAGCCCAAGAAAAGATAACAGAACGCTCCCTTTATGAGAAAGAGAGGTTCATGAGAGAAATGTCTGGAGCCTGCCCCCCTACCCCAGCCATCTCTGGGGTAGGGGTACAGGCCTTACCTCACTGAAGCCTGGGTCAGCAGTCCTTCTACTCCATTGCCATGTGGGAGAAGAGGGCCTACTTCCTCTAGGGAAACTAGTTTTAAGTCCTCCCCAGGTGAGTTAGAGAGACAGCTGATTGGTTTATATTTGACCAATCAGTTTTAGTACCTAGGTTGTAGCTCTAACTAAACACCTCCCATTCAAGGGGAGGGGCGGAAAGGGGAGGGGTGGCCCCTACACACACCTGACTGTCACAAAGCAACTCTCCATAGAGAAGCTCATACATAAGATTTGGGTATGTATGTCTTACCTCCTCTTAGAGAAGCCCACACCTATGCTTTTGGTGTGTGTGTGTGTGTGTGTGTGTGTGTGTGTGTGTGTGTGTGTGTGTGTGTGGGCGCGCACGTATGTGCTTTAACCTTGTTTTTCCTTAATCTTTGTCCTTAAATTGGATATTTTAATAACGTTAATAAACTTTGAGTACATGAGCACTAACAAAGAAGCTTTTTGCTAAGTAGTTAGGAGGATTGGCGACATAATTTCTGTTTACAGGCAAATCTGTGATGCAAAGAAGGAAGAATCTATACAAACCACCACAGACATATTCCTGAAAGGGTCACAACTCTCAGAGCCAGAGGCAGGCGGCCTATGCAGGACACATGGCCAAAGAAGACATTATCATCATAGCTGATGACAGTTTCATGTGTACTCTTGTCCTGGAATATCTTTCAGGATAATAGGAAATGGAGGTGAAAACAAATACTCAAGAACCTAATGCTTCAAGGCTTAGGTAAATGTGTATTTTTCTCATAATTATTCTTACAAAAATAATTAAAATATATGAAATTTACGAATTTGTGTGTCATCCTTGCACAGAGTCCATGCTAATCTTCTCTGTATAGTTCCAACAGCTGGAGTAAACAGAGACCACTGGCAAGAAACACAGTCTGCTGCCAGGAATAGGCTGACCACACCTCTTACTAGGAGAAAAAACGAACCAAGAACTGAGCAATTGTGCAATGGAGGAGCCAAAGCCTGGGGGAGGCAATCAACAGCTTTTAAATTTGGCCAAATAATCCACTTAGTGATGGGGAGCCCTTAACTGGAACTGGGGATTTAGGGCAATATGCATTGGGAACCAGACTCTTGGGTCCCCAAGGAGAGATGCACTATGCCAGTGATTGAAGGAGAGGCTACTGAAAATAGAATCTAGCTAATTCAGAAATGTGTATCTCAGTTAACCTATACTGATCTCTCTCCCATGGGATGGAGATTCTGTTTGTATCTTTCAGAAGGCAGTGAGAGAGCTGTGCGCATCCAACCCTTCCAACAAACTGCTGGCCAATAGCTGACATACTGGCAAGAGATGAGCCTCCCCAGACATACCCTGGAGGATCCATATAGAACCCCGCAAAGAATGATGGGATGAACAAGTGACCCATAGTCACAGCCAATCAGTCAACACAGGATAAGCCAGTGAGACAGACACCAATGATTTTTGACACAACCTAAAGCAGAAGGAAAGAGACCCCTAAATTCTTAACAATAAAACAGCCTTAATACTCACCTACCATGACTCAGGGAACTGAGCTGAAGAGGGGCCGGAAAGATTGTGAGAGCCTTGGTGGCGAAGAATATCCAGAGACATGCCCCCCCTAAGTAACAACATACTAGGGCAGGGAGAACCAGGTTGACTCCTAGGCTATCCATGGTCCCCTGCCCCAAGGTCCAGACTGCCCATGGAGGAGGATATCCAGCTGATTGGGGATGGGGAAGAGGGGCATTGTGGAATTGGGGAAAACAACTCTCTGTTTGCCCATTAAATAATGTAATTCATTATGGAGAATACAAATATTTAAAATTTAAAATTACTAATACACAAAAGTTATAAGAAATGAAAACATTTTGTATAACATTAAAATATTTTTATATTATAAGCTTGTTACAAAGAGTAAAAAAAAATAAAATTTAAATGAAATAATCATGAATTTATCAGAAATGACAAAATATATAAAGCTAATATAAACTAAGTATACGGTGTTTATGAATTGTTTAGTAGTAACTAATAATATATTAGGTCTTCATATTCTCTGAGACATGCTCAGACAGATGATTTACACACACAAAAACATCAACTTAAAACTTGAAAGTTCCACTAATGGTTATGTGTAGATATATTTGTGTGCTCATGTCTGGAGGAACAGAGTTCAACCTTGTGTCTGTTATTGCTTAGAAACAGTATCCTTTTTTTTTTTCATTTTCATTTCTTTTTCCCCCTTTTTCCTCCCTTTTTTTCTTTCCCTTGTCTCCCTCCTCTCCCTCTCTCTCTTTGTCTGTCTGTCTCTCTGTCAGTCTCATCTGTCTCTCTATGTCTCTATCTCTGTCTCTGTCTCTCTCTCAATCTTCTTCTTTGACAGGTATACCACTAGCCAAAAGTTCAACAAGTAAACTTCTCTATCAAGTCCACATAATTCACCTGTCACCTCCTCCTCCTAAGCACTGGCATTAAAAGTGTCATCAAACCTGGCATTTCTTACATGAGTTCTGAGGATCAAACCAGGTCCCCATGCTCACAGAGCAATCATTTTATCTACTGAGTTCATTCCAGGCTTTTAAAATATTTTATACTTGGTTTTCACTATACTTTTTATATATTTAGTTATATTTACACTTGCATAATATAATATACATATGAACAACTGCACATGTTTTATAAAAAGAAAATAATTCTATCAGTTTTAAAAAATGAAATAAATTATTTTACAGATTAATTTCAAAAATATCAAGATTTATTAAATGTAGAATTATACATAAATATATCATATCAGTATTTATTTTAACCTATGAATTTTCTGTCAGCTGTTTTATTCTTTCAAAATTGTTTGCTTTTTCCTCTCAAATTTTATGAGATTCATATGTATAATAAGTTACTCTCTACTCAGTCTCAGCTAAGGTATTGATAGAAATACCAAAATCTGGGTTTGAGAGATGGTTCAGTGGGTAAGAGTACTTTCTGTACAATCAGAAAATTTGTGATTAATGTAGTATATTAAAGAAATAACATTCTCAGTTTCTACAGTAATAATAAAATGTGAAAATTATATCCAATGTATTAACAGTGTATTAACCTAAATATGGTTAAATTCAAGTTAAAGAAAATCTACTTAGAATATCTTTTACATAAATGTATTAAATATGTAAAACATGGGTATTTCTATGAAATGATGCTATATGATGTGTTATGAGAGAATGTGATATACATTATAAAATAAATAATATGAGATCACAGAGATAATATGACATCACAGAGATATTATGATATCATAGTTATTATGTTGTATAGCTATGGTAGAAAGGATAAGGGCAAGACCATGGGAAATTTCTCTTCTAAAATTTTTGGTTGGGCCTATAAAACACCTACTTCGAGAATGATGCAGGGCAATCACAAAACAAGGTCATTCAAGAAAATTAAGGAAGCTTTCATTCAAAATTAAAAAGAAGGAGCAAGAAGGTCCATTCCCTTATAACAAAAGCAAATATATATACTTCAACCTTATCATTAGCAAGCCCTAGACCCACTCAATATAGACCTAAAATTTTATAGACCCAAAATTCTACAAAATTAATTTCTTGTCAATGGCCAAGTAGTAATATTTAGCTTTGATATTAAATTTGATTTTAATTTACCTTTATTGCTAATGAAGGTCTTCTGTGAGCAGAAAATTCATTAATTTGCTTTAAATTATAGTAATCTTTTAGATAATTTTAACTGATTAATAATATCTGATATTAATAATATCACTCAAAACTGGTATTAATAATATCAGTTATTAACCACAAATATTTTTATTGCCTAATTTATCTTTTTCATAAGTATAAGTTGATTAAATTTCATAGTCTCTGAGTTTGTGTGTATGTGAATTTACATGTTAGTGTCATTATGGAAAAGAGAAAGGAGGGTAGGGTGACTCAATCTGTTAAACATGCTACAACAAATGTTTATGGATTATTCAAAGTTAAATGTTCCTTCTCTGTCCTTTGCCCATGTGATGCCTAACTTATCACATATTACTGTTTTTTGGGTGACCGATAAAGACATCAATAATTGCCTCTGTGCAAAAAGCTGCAAACTCAGAAACATCAGAGCAATGGTAGTGGACACAGTGGCTACCCACTTGTTTAAAGGTCTTCAATGGACAGATTCTTTTATTTTTTCAGAATTTCTACTACAGGCAGCGATCCCACTTTTGTTATATAACTCCAAGAGTTAGATCTCTTCTTCCAGGCACTGCTATAATCATCACATAGCCCTCGCTCTTGAGTAAATGACCCCCTGATTTATGTTCATAATTCTCAAACTGCTCCTAGAGGCAGTTTGCTCAATCCTGGGTAAATGACTTTAAGGGTTAGTTTCTATAAATCCAGGTCTGTACCCTCTATTTGGGCACATGGGACTATCAGTTGACAAAGTGAATTGTTTTTGGAATATACTAACAGACCCCTAGTTTCCACCAACCCAAATGTTATGAATGTCATCAGAGAACATCTAAACCTTATAAAAATATGACTAGCTTAATTATGACCTCTTTTTACTTTGTAAGTTTGAAACATAAAATGCTTCAATATTAAGTTCACATATATGGACTGTAATATTTCTCATATGGGAAACTGGCCTGTTTTGAAGCTTAACTTAATTACCTCACAATTAGAACAAGGGTCTCCATTATAGTTTTGTCATAGAACTGCTTCTTCTTGGGTAGAAAGCTAGTCAAGAGAAATGATCTTATAAATTTTGTTCAACATCCTCTTGATCATTTATTGTTACCCATGGGCAATATAAATTTAACTTTAAATCCTGATTGCTCAATCTCTATTTCTGATTGAGGTTAAATAAAGAGAAAAGTAGCTAGCAAATCTTCATTTTATAAAGTTTACAGCAAGCAGGAAAATTAAAAACATCTTATTTCATTTGAATATATATTTAACTTGTTTTGATCTTTTGAATCTAAGTTGTTAGAGAAGTTATAGACAACTCCCATGCTATCTTTCATTCCTGCGTGTGCAGTGTGACCAATGATCTTACATCCCTGCTAGCATAGCTACAGCACCTCTCTGCACTGCTGCCACATCTTGATGACATGATGGATCATATCCTCAAATTGTGGATCAAAATATACCCTTCCATCTTTGTCAGGATTTTTTTTCAGAGCAATGATAAAAGTAACTAATACAGAAAACTTACTGAAGAGTGGGGCCTTTACTGTGACAAATCCGACCATGTGTTTTTTTGTTTTGTTTTGTTTTGTTTTTCTTTATTGTCCATAATGAGTTACATTGATTAGTGGGCCAACCATGAGTTGTTATCCCCAATTCCCCATTGTCCCCCTTCCCCATCCCTAGTCACCTGGATATCCTCCTCCATTGGCCGTCTGTATCAGTCTTTGTCGTATGGGACCATGGATAGCCCAGTCTTCAGCAGGGCTCTCATCACCCAAGTGTGTAGTTATTGAGGGTTGCCAAGTCTCTGATATTCTCCCCCACCACAACTCATGGCTGCAGATTGTGTTTCATGTCAGTGGTCTCTGTTTACTCCAGCATTTGTTGATCAGTTTCCCCTGGCAGCTTGTGCAATGCCTTCCAGCACTACACTTACTGCCTTCTGGGAGCTGAATACCGTTCCAGACCTCAAAGTGTCTCTCGATGCTGGCATAAAAACAGAAAGACAGATCAATGGAACAGAATTGAAGACCCAGCTTTAAATAGAAGTAACTTCAGTTATTTGTTCTTTGACAAGGGGGCCAACAATGTATGCTGGGCCCAAGATAGCATTTTCAACAAATGGTGCTGGAGGAATTGGATAAACATGTGTAAAAAAATAAAAATAGACCCACTCCTTTCACCATGCACAATTGTTCTATGGATACAAGTTGATAAGCATTGCATATTTTTACAACTTATGTTTGTTCTGATTAAAGCTTCATTTCCCCCATTTGTCAAGCTATGATTAGAAAACATATGCACTGCATGGGTACATGAGGCCGTCCTAGGATTACAGAATGAGTGCCAGGTCCACTTAGGTTAGAGTGAGATCCTACCTTGAAAAAAACTTTTTTTTTTTGACTGGAGAGATGCCTCAGCATTCAGGCTCCTACCGAAAAAGCCTAAGAAACCTTGCAAAGCTTAGTACCCACATAAAGCCTGATGTGCATTTTCATTAGCCATGGCTTGAGTCCCTGGAAAGCCCATTCTATCTCTATTCATATGTTTGTCTATCTGTCTCATTCTCTGTACATAAATAAAAATATTTAAAAATAAATATGATTTTTATTTTATTTATTTAGTTTTATTTTTGACAATTGTATTCTGGAATATAACATATTTTGATCATATTTCACCCATTATCCTTTGTTCATTGTATTTATATATTTTTATCTTATTGTCTTTTGAATACCTTATAAGTAATGGAGCTATTAAATTTCATGGACCATGTCTAGACAATAAATGAAATTATAACCTAGAGTAATCAATCATCAAGCACACTTAAAATTTATGGGATGTATTTTTAAGAATTTATTCTCCTATTACTGAAAAAAGAGAATGAACATATCTAAAAAATAATTTTACATATTTTAAATTTTAATTTTAAAATTAAATTTTAAAAATAATTGAATTTTAAACATAATTCAATATCTCTGTTACCTATTGATGTATAAGTTAAGGTGGTATTCATCATGTACATAATGTATTTTGATTATAATCTCCTCCTTTAGTGCTTTGCCTCAGGTGTCCCCCTCCCCATACACTGAATATGTTCTGAATGCTTGATCCCCAGCTGATGGCAGTTTGGGAATTGAACCTTGTGAAAGGTTTGTTTTTTGGGGGGACAGGCTTATGGGGATTATAGCCAGTTTTGCCTTGCCAATTGTTGGCACACCTTCCTGCTGCTGTTTGAAGTGTTGTGGCAGAGGTGATGTCCACCTTCTGCTCATGCCATCATTTTCCCTGCCTTGATAGAGTCTCCCCTTGAGTCTGTAAACCAAAATAAACCCATTCCTTCCACAAGCTGCTTGGGTCAGATTCTTTTTCATCCAGCAATAAGAGAGCTAACTAAAACACCTCCCTTTATCTTCTCTTGTCCCTTCTCTTCCTGTCCTCCTTCCCAGCGAATCCTTTCTTTATTCCAACAAATCTCTTTTCTACTTTGATGTGCTTTAATGTAGTTTTCCACATATCTTGATTTAACAGCATTATATTGTTGCATTCTCCGATTGTTTTAACAAAGAAGACCTTAATATCTAGGATATATTTGAGGTCCTGATTTTAATAAAATTTCTTTACTCATAACCACAGTGCATCTTAACATATTATAATTCATAATTTTGGTAATTGAATCTTTCCACTTTTGTAGAAACCTATTAAAAGCACATCATTTTGTGATTACTGATTAACTTAATTGAAATTTTTTACCAAATATTTGACATTCAAAATAAACAAGTAAAACCCATTGAAAATATTAAAGTCTTGTTTCATGAATTATTGTGTTTTTGTTTATATTAGTGTTTGTTATATTTCTTCTTATTTTGAAAATATTTTGGTAATTTCATTTTTATTATGATTAACCTAACGGTTGTTCCTTTGTGTTAACAAAGCAAATGTATGTAAATAATTTTGTAAGATAAATTTTTTCCTTTTAGTTCTTTCTGCTGTTAAAATGCCCACAAGATGTTTTACTACATAAAAGAATGAAGTCATACTTTGATTCATTAACTATCTGTAATGAGTTCATATTTCTCTTGAGAGTCTATAAGAAATAACAGGAAGCCCACTGATGCTGCTCTCTGCATTTTCCCTGAGGCGAAAAGGAATAATTATATTCTTTTTCAAAGGGATTCATTAAAGTACAAAAAGTTTTGGAAAAAACTGGATGGCCTTACCAAATTATCATTATTTATATCCCACTAGATCCATCATTGATTAGGATCCTTGCACTTTTACTAATAATTGCTTCCCTACCTTTGAATTTACACTAAAACTCTACTAAATATTATTATTACTAATGAGACCCACTGGGTGTTTACTTTGACTATGGCTCACAAAGAATAGCAGCAAGAAAACTATAGATTTAGATAAAACAAAAAATGATGAAATTTTTTATTTTTTAATATTTTATAAAATATTGGACAGCTGTCATGCCTGCTTCTTGTGTAATTTAATGACTAAAGTTTGTCATTAATTTGCTAGCATTTTTCTTCCTTAATCTTTATGAAGTCAAAGGTTTTTTGTTAGTTCTACCTTTATGCTAATAATGGTTCAGAAAACAGTAAACCAATTATAAGAAGCTCAATCATAATTCCAGTAAGGATTTAAAAGTTATTTTACAGGCTTACTTTATATTTTTTTCGAGAAGTTACTAATCCAGGCTGTCCTCAAATTCCCTATTTAACTGAGAATGATCTTGAACTTTTTAATATTACTACCTTTACATCCTGAGGCTGGGATTAGAGGCATGTGTCACCATGCCTAGTGTATGCAATGCTGTGGATCAAGCACAGGACTTCACGCCCTATCCAGACCTATTAGTTTGTATATTATGATCTAGTCAGACAAAGAATTGCTTAGACCACGTGAAAGACACTACTGATCAATGCACTCATTTCAGAAAGTATGATAAAAATGAAGCAATTAGCTGAAAATGTAAAAAGCTAACAACAATTTTAAAACATAGGGAAAATGCTCATAGAGAAGCTTAAAATCAATTTGGGCAAAATTAGTATACTGGATTACTGAATGAAAGATCAGTATGTGAAAATTTGTTGCACTTAACAGATTTAGACAATTCACTTTCTTCCTTAAAAATGTTTTTATTTATTTATTTACTTGCTTATTTGTGGAAGGAAGGAAGATAAGGATACAAGAAAAGGAAGAAATAAGCAAGCACATTGGCCTGTCTCTTGATCCTGAAAATGAACTCTTGACACATGTGTCCATGACTTTGAGAATCAGGTATTGCACGGGTACTGTACAATCAAACATGTGACCAGCAGGCTTTGTAGGGATGTGCCTTTAACTATGGGACCAGTGACTCAGCCCCAAAATTAACCTAAAAAAATCAGCATTTATGCTGAACAAGAGTCTTGGCAAATACAATAGATACTCAAAATTTCATGCACAAAAGTATAAACTATCATTGAAAGATTTCAATATAAATTAAACTTGATAGCATGTTTTTGAGGTTTACTCACAGAATTCTGTGTCATTGCTTGCCACAGTATGGGGCTGAACCGCAGGACTGATGCATGCCAGACAAGTGTTCCACCACTGAGCAATGCATGTCAGGCAAACATTCTACAAGGAGCTATAAACACAATTCCATCTACATTTGCTTACAAAAATAGCAAATGCTACATAATTCTAGGTCAAGATTTGAAAACTGTATCAATTAAAGTGAATAGAGAGTTGTAAAGATTTTGTAAAACCCAGAACAAGAAGAATTAAACCCTTGCTGAAGATTAAGTAAATATACATAAATGCCATGACAGACAAGAAAGGTTTCCAGTGATGAAAGTATAACTTTGACTGATGACACAGTAGAGCTCAGAAATGTACTGCTACTCACTGAAATTTTCTCTTTTAATTATCCTTATATTTTATCATTTTACATTTTTTGCTGAGTATAATTCTTTATAATTTTTAAAATATTTTTGAGCCATATGTGCTGGGGTACACCTTTAATCCCAGCATTTGGGAGGTATAGATAAGAGGATTTCTGTGAGATTGAGGCCAGCATGTGACTACAGAGTAAGTTCCAGCTCAGCCAGTGCTACAGGGAGACCCTAACTCCAAAAAATACTTTTAAAGGGATTTTTTTAGCTATAGCCTTAGGTATTGGGCATTATGATAATTTCTTGAATGTAATTTTTGACATTTTACAACATTATATATTTTTAATTTAATGTGAATACCACTAAATTACTCTTTACCTATCCTGATAAATGAATTATTATAATTTTATAGAATAAACAATGACAGGAAAATAAAGAAGAAAAATATACTCATTTATATAAATATACATTTATATCTGATATATTTAAAATTTCACATGTATTCAACAATAAAAACTCTCTCCTTCATGACATTAGAAAAACACTTTGAATTTCCCAGTATATAAATTTCATATAATGTAAAATTCAAGAAGTTTGAGTCTTATTTTTTACATAGTAAAATTATTGGCATTTACATAGTGTAGTGTTTGTATCAAAAAACGCAAAGCTCACCTCAATGTCAGTGATTTCTTTGGGAAATGATATAACTCTGACAAACTGTTATTCTTCTGGCTGTGGTTCATTATAACAGGTGCTGACCAGAGATTTGATTTGTTGGCTTTTGGTGGATATTGCCTCTATGAATCATCTATGCATATAAAAACAATCTCCCTGATATAAGAGAATGGCTGGCATAGAACAGACAGCCTCTCTTCGAACCCCTCCCTAAAAGTAGAATCAATTTGTCCAGTGAATCATATAACTAAAATACATTAAAATATTAAAAATATATAAAACAGTGAAATGCTTTCTTGTATCAACATGGTTCTATTTTCTGTTAATTATTGCTGCCTAGCCATAGACATCTCTCTACAAAATGTCTCTTGGTGTAATGGAAGATTCACATCATTTAACAATTAATATCTGAAAACTGTTTTCACCATTAGGGTTAGTTCAGCCTCAGTTAACATATATACAAAAATCATTAAAGATATTTTTCATGGAATACTTGATTTCATTGCCAAAGACATTTTATAATCCATGTTCATAATAAAAATAAGGACACACAATAAATCTTGATAATCTATGGTTATAGAACTGACTAAATATAAAATTATGCTCATTTTTTAAAACCAGAGAAACACAAAAAACAGTTTATTTAAAATTTTCAAAGAGTTCTGCTACTATAAACAATGTTTACCTTTCTATGTGGGTGCTGACAGAAATAAGATAAAGGCTGGGATTATTTATTTGGGTTCATGTCTTTACAGGGGTCTAAACCTATTCCTTGTTTCTATGTTTCTGGGAACAGAGGAAGGCAGAACATCCTGGTTTTAGAAGGAAGGAGACAGCAAGCAGAGAGAAAGAAAGAGATTAAGCCGTGAAGACATGCCCTGAAGACCTACTTTCTTTTGCTAATTCCATGTGCTCTTGAAGTTGTGCTACCAGCTGAGGATCAAATACCCAGGTACATGAGCCAAGGGGGGGGACACTATTTAAGCCATAGTAATATGCTTCCATAGAGATATCTTATTATGCCCTCCCTTGCACACCAGATGATTTGATAAGCACAAATAAGGTAGATACAGATATTTCCAGGTTTTCACATGCTAATTTTATTTTTTGGATATTTGTACTTGATAGTGAAATTTGTTTTCCCCACAGTCTTATATTCGCAAACGTAGAATCAAAACACTGAAAGTTCCTTGTTTCTACTGGAAGAAGAAGAAGAAGAAGAAGAAGAAGAAGAAGAAGAAGAAGAAGAAGAAGAAGAAGAAGAAGAAGAAGAAGAAGAAGAAGAAGAAGAAGAAGAAGAAGAAGAAGAAGAAGAAGAAGAAGAGAGGAGGAGGAGAAGGAGGAGGAGGAGAAGGAGGAGGAGGAGAAAGAAAGAAAGAAAGAAAGAAAGAAAGAAAGAAAGAAAGAAAGAAAGAAAGAAAGAAAGAAAGAAAGAAGATGAAGAAGAAGAAGAAGAAGAAGAAGAAGAAGAAGAAGAAGAAGAAGAAGAAGAAGAAGAAGAAGAAGAAGAAGAAGAAGAAGAAGAAGAAGAAAAGAATCAGACCTTGGTGTGATGGCTTATGCTTCTAATCCCAACACTGAAGGGAGGCAGAAAATAAACTTTAAAGTTTGTCAGGGACTTTACTGTAACAATTATTCATAGAGAATAACTCAGCTTGAAAGCATAGTCATCTCCAGCCAGTAAAATGAGTCTAGTTAAGATTCTGTGAGACTCACTGCCCTTCAGTTATTGTGCATTGGTTAATAAAGGGCTACCTCAACAAGATGCTGTTCAAACTGAAGATTCCAGAGCTCTTCAAAACTGGCCATGATAGCTCCTGAGAGGGAACTACTCAAGTATGAAAAAAATATATGACACAAGCATCTGTCTGTATGTGAGCTCTGTCCTAATGGCCCACCCTACAGGTGTAAACTATGCTTGTAAGCATATACCTGGGAATTAAAGCCACACTGTACTAGTTTGAACTCTGGAATGGAGTGGCTGGGGATAAAATTACTAAAAGTTAATTATTTCTGTGAAACAGACTCAGATTAAAGTCATGGACATAGAGTGTTGTTCTCTGATTTGCAGTACTTCGCACATTGTCAGACAACAATGGTAGGGCAATGTAGTGCAAACTGTGATCTCACAAGTCAGCTGGTCACTGATGTCAGATTCAGATTAAAAATAGATATGTCTTTTTTTTTTCTTTTGTCTTTTGTGAAGCAGAGCTGGGAAGAGTAACTTTTAGACCCAGCAATGAAGGTCAGTTGTTGGTCAGTTATGGTCAGTTGTTCTGTGTTTGTGCTTATACTGGAAACATGTGTACTGGTTGCTTGAGACAGAAGACCCATGCACACAGCACATTGGCCTGAGACAGGCTTGTTACTCACAGATAAACATCAGGAAATAATGCACAAGAAAGTGACTGGACAAACAGGAGACCAATCACCACAGCAATTCCGATAACCCATGAAAGGTCAATGGAGACAGACACCAAGGATACCCAACACAACCCAGGGCAAAGATCCAGAGATACTTAAGATCTCAACAATAAAGCAGACTTAAAACTCACCCACTATGATTCAAGGAACTGAGCGGAAGAGGGGGTGGAAGTAATGTAAGAGCCATGGTGGAGGAGAATACCCAGAGACATCCCCCCCCCCTCAGCAAGAATACACAAGGGGTAAGAAAAAAAAAAAAGAACAAAAACTGGCCACTTCTGGTGTAGTTCATACCCCCTAACCTATGGACAGATCCAGTATGTGCACAAAGGAAGGACCCCAGTGGGTAGGGGACAGAGAGGAGGGAAATGGAGACACATTCACAAGATTTGATCATAAAATTTACATACTTGTTCATAATAATAAAAAAAAGAAATTGTTGGGGTCAGGTTTCTTGTTGCTGCGCAGAAAGAACCCAAGCAAAAGCGGCTTGTAGAGGAATGGGTTTATTTGGCTTACGGACTCGAGGGGAGACTCGATCCTGGCAGGGAAAACGATGGCATGAGCAGAGGGCTGGACATCACCTCTGCCACAGCACTGCAAACAGCGGCAGGAAGGTGTGCCAAACACTGGCTGGGGGAAGCTGGCTTATAACCCCCATAAGCCCACCCCCAACAACACAGCTTCATCGAGGTTGTAAAACCCAAACTGCCATCAGCTGAGGATCGATCTATCAGAACACATTCAATTGTTTGTGGGGGACACCTGTATCAAACCATGACAGAAATGATGCACTGCAGGGTTTATTGAGAGCCAGGCTTTCCAGAAAAGCTGGGGCAGACACATGTCAGATTTGTTGCACACCTGAGGGTCCTCAGAAAGCAACCCATGCTGGGTTTCTGAGCTAAGTTCACACATTTAATGCTGTTTCTCTATAGGCATTTCTGCACAGAAGAGGCAAGCTTTATTTTAGGTGCACAGTGATTTGATACATTTGGAAACAGAGCATCACATGTCACTGTGTCTTTCAGGAATCACAAGTAACGCTAAAGAGGTGGTTAAGTTCCCTCTTAGCTCCCTGAAAAATAAGGCTTGGTTGGGTTTGAGATTGGACAAAATGCCACCTCAATAATCCCACCCCAGGCTCTTGAGTGTAAAGGACAGGGAACAAGATGTGAGATTGTTCAAACCAGCCTGGGATAGGTAAGAAAGTCTTGTTACTGAAGAAATACTCATCTTTGATTCACTCTGATGCTTATCTGTATTTCTACTAGATTTCCTATTTGCTTTTATGTTGGAAAGTTATCCAGTATCTTTTCACCTAGTCCATCTTTTTGGCCATAAATGAGTTAAGCTACTTTGCTGCTGTCCTTACTAATTTCACTGTGTGTAAATCAAAACAGTATCATAAAAGTAAGCATAAAAATTACTATTTTAAACACACATATTCCATATAGAAATTAAAAGTATTTTAAAATTACATTTTAAATGGAAATTGGAAATTATTTTATATTTTGCAAGACTCATAAATTTACTAAATGAAGAACAGCAGAAAGAAAATGAAAGAAATGTGTTTTAGGCAGCTTCTTTCACTGAAATTTTCAGCTGTCTTTTTTACTGGCTCTTAACTCTTCAAATATGTTAATTTCTAATTTAAGATTGCTAAATTATTTTCACCTTTTTGCACTGACCTTTCATCGTTCAATATGAGGCTCTTCTTGCAGCACAGAATCTTTTCTCAATTTTTCTCCAAGATAAAGAAAAGTGGTAAATAGCTCTCAGTGAATAACTATGTCCCTATCTGCCTTTAAGGATAATAAATTGTAGTCTTGCAATGTAAAATATTAGAAATACTGCTATAATGGTTAAAAATATTCACCATGAAACAAATATCTATCCACCAAACAAGATTTTATGAGTACTCATACACATTATCTTACTCCTCATAAGAATATGATGATGTGGGCAATCATTAGTCTTCATTTAAAATTGTACAAAAGTAGAAAAAAATAAATAACTTAGTTCCCCCTTCAGTGAAATTATAAATTAACATTCACATCATGGATGCTTTGGTCATGAGCTTTCATAATTCAGCCTACTGTTCAACACACATTTTCTTCGAGTCGCTCAGCTAAATGATGAGCAATTAAAAACTCAGGTTCTAAGAAATCTACTGTGTAATAAAACCTAATTGCATTATATTAATGCTTTCTTCATGTTCTATGTCCCCTGATGTATGCACATTCATATTGAGTACTAAAATAAAATAAAAAAAAATGTCTAGGAGAAAATTGTGATTTCTATTGTCTGGTAGAATTTATTTTGTTGTTTAAAGAGTATGTCCATATGATGGAGAAATAAGTGATGTTGTTGTCTTTCCAACTGATATAGATTCTTCTTCATCTTCTTGTTTTTCAATTAAAGGAACTCAGCTAAGCCATTCGACTGTACAAATAATTGTCTACAATTGTCCACTGGGGTTCGAGATTACCCTGGGATAATGTCCCTATTGCCCTGGACTAAAGCATAAATTCTCATACTTTTTGAGACTTATCTCTAAAACTTGGGGCAATACACTGCCCTCTCTTATGCTAAGTAAATTCTACAATTTAAAGTTGCATATGGTGATAAGGTAAGTAATTTAGTCGTCAAGATATCAACAAAATATCTGTTCTCCATGTGACAAAGACGGTGCATTTATTTTAGAAAAAAAAATCTACCTTTTTTAATTCCATGTCAGATTCTATCAACGTTGCTTTTGTGGTGGCTGAGAAAGCAGGGCAGGCTGATAAAGTATGGATTAAAATTTGCCTCTCCTATGGCAGGAACAAAAATATTGCCCATAAAGAAGTTATGTTTCCAAGCTGAATCTCAAATGCTGTTAGCACATACCACATATTCACCTATATTATGGTCATTTTGTTTGCATTTCTGCTTATAAATATCAATTATTTAGAATTTAAATTTCAGGTGATGGAAAATTTAATTATCACTGAGACATTAATACATGGTTATTATTAAATCCTATGAAAAGTGACTAAATTTATTTGAATCTATTATATAATAATCTTTGTAAGAGTGCATAATAAAATGGTAACCTTGATTTTACTTTTGTGATATATTTATGTTAATTAAACAAACCAGAAATTTGGCATAATATAAAATGTCTTAGTTTAAGTGACAAATATGAAGCTAAACACATAGTTTCTGAGCTCTAAATTCTAAGTACTTTCAATATTTGTTTTTTCTTTAGGCCATTTGATGCAGATCTACACTATAAATTTTCCTGGTTTTCTGAGTTCTTTTTTTTTCCCAGCCAAAATGCTGAGGATGGATTCATTGATACTCTGGGCTTTCTCTTTGTTTTCTCAATAAATCTTCATTTTGCCTACAAAAACATATATTTATACTCCTTGAAACACAGAAACTTTGAATGCTGATAGCATTTACAGTTTTTTTTTTTTAAACTGGGAATTGAATTTAGGGCTTCATCAATACAGGCCACGTTTTCTATAATAGAGCTATATCCAGAGCCCACACAGTGAAATTTCCCACATGCATCTAACATACACTTATCCATAACCTCTGTGCTTACTTACCACAGGACCATCGCATTTACAAAGGAGAGAGAATGATTAGCTCAAAGTATTTGGAAATTAATTTCTAGAATATATATTAGAATGCAAATCCATATTGTAAAAATTGAATATGTACATATAGATGACAAGAATTAAACATATATGTATTTATATAACATATAACATAAACATATATGTTGTATGTATTTAATTAAATGTGTATAATAATACACATATTTAATAACAATAAACTCATTAAATTTTGTACTAACAAAAATATTAATGAAGAATAAAATTCAAATTTTTCAGAATAGTTGATTTTCTTGACAATCTTCTAAGATTCTTTTAGGCTCTTCAATTTAAAAAAATGCATAGCTAATAAGATTTTAGGATATCACAAAGAATGATCAAATTTAAATTATTAATTTTATCTTATATTACGTATTAGAAATTTGAATAAATATTTTATGTTTATCAGTGTTACATTTGATTTTCAATTTAGTTAGTATTGGCATTAGGCAAAGTTGAGTATATATACTTCTTTGTAGTTATTTTTTACACTCTATATTAGTATTTACAAAATGACTGGTACCAAAAATTCATTACAACATATATAAATACATATATACATTAGAGTTAAAATCAGTAACACCTTATGCTACCTTTTGAATTCTGTCATTGAATGCAATTTGATTTTTTTTAAGAAAGCAATTTTAAATGTGCTCAATTGGAAGCTTTTATTACATAATTCTATGCTGTCTATTTTTGAATTTACATATGTCCCAGTGAATATTATATAATAATATGCTCATGGGAATGCTACCTATGCTTGATACCCCTCATATTTTGCAAATTCTTGACCTACAAATCTCGAACTATTTAATATATATCTTGTTTGCTACAAAATTTTAATAGATTTTGTTTACTTCTCAGTGTCCTTTATTATTTTTCTTTCTGATTTTATCATTACTTTGGATATATACATATATATATTATATAATGTTTTCCTATAAACATTAAATTTAGCATTAAAGTTATCAAACATATACTGCTTTGCTACCTAAGTTAGAATAATTTAGGTAACAATAATGTTATTTATTTTTCATTTAAAAATACTAATAGACATTTTGATGGAATATTCTGTCATACTTTAGGATACTGGTTACTTTATGCCTTATTTTGTTAATTTCTGCAGCATGTTTATTTAACAAGGTTATCCATTCTAGATTGCACAAATTTCCATTAAAATTTCCGCTCATTTATTCTCTCCCTCGATTAGTACTTAAGCCACAAAACAAAACCCTAAGGATAAAAATACAAATCAAGAATTAAAATACAAAAAAATATAAACGCAGGAGTGATAATTAGAAAATTATATTAACTTTAGAAATGAAATTCATATATTTATTTAGTGTATGAGAGGTGATATTCTTTCAGCATAGATGTACATATTTTCCTGTTGGGTCCTTCATGTTTTCTGGGTACTAGAGATTGAAGGAACTTGCATGGTATAGGCAGACACTCCCCCACTGAGCTACATCCCAGGCAATTTGGTTTTTTTAATTTTGAGACAGAGTCTGGCTAAATTGTCAAGGTTGTTCTTGGACATGAGATCCTTCTGCCTGAACCTCCCCTGAATCTGAGATTATAAACCTGTACTTTAGGAGGACTGTCCCCCTCAAGTTAATTTCAAAAATGATAGCTGTTCAACATAACACTAATATATCATGTTTCTTGTGATAATGTTATTCTTCAGGGGTAAGAAAGAGACAGAAGCAAACAGTAAACAGTAAAAGAGGAAAACAGTAGTTATAAAGCATGAGGGAAAAATATTGCCTAAAAACATTGCATTTGAATACACACACATACAAAAACACCAATATAGAAATTACTGATCTTTATGAGACCATACTACATGTATCTTTGAAAACAAACACTAAAACTAGTGTAATAACTTTGTGGATATTTCAAGGTCAATAATCATTCCAAAACCTAAAAACAAAACTAGTCATCATATTTTTAATCTTGATAGATTTTATTAGAAAAAGTTCATATAATATCTTTAAGGTCTTCTAATCATCTATTGTTCTCTCACAAAATGGTTAAATAACTATATTTAGGTGACACAAGCAGAAAGTAGCAAAGGCAGCATTTAAATCCAGTCACAATTGCATGAGTGTGAGGGTCGAGAATCTCCACTATTTCATTATATGAAGTGCTCCGTCACCAAAGATAGTCCTCAGTGAATGATGCACGGGAACTCAGCAAAGTTTTCAAAATTTCCTTCTACTATCCTTATGTGGAAGAATGTGACTTTTGGCTCCTTAATATAGAATTGTGTCATGAAAGATTATGCAAAATTACATTTTCATTCCTGACATCCAGACATGATCCACATTCATGGTCTAATGTCATGTATCATGCTAACCTCACCTTCTAAGAGAGAGAAGAAATCATTTATAATTGCCTTCGTTAAACAAATAATAACAAAAATAATGTCACCAAAATGAAATCAATGTAATGTTTATTTTTTAAGTTACCAAACAATGTATGGCCTCACTGTGACATTTCCTTGCATTTGTCAACACCATATTTATCCACCCCCTCCTTCACTAAACTCCTCACACTTATCTGGTCCCCTTTCTCCACCAAATCATCCTCCTCTGCTTTCCTGTTAGATGGAGTTTACGACCCACTAACTACCCCTCTCTTAAAGTAGAAAGAGGTGGACATATATGTGATTTTATTTACCTTCTCTTTGCTTCCTTGGAAAGAAAAACAATGATCTTGGTTCATCCATCACCTACTCAGTTCACACAGCCTGATCCCATCCACTGCCAATGGGAAAACAAGAAAACTAGGAAGATGCTGTGGAGAAACTGTACCCCACCGCCTGAGTTCATATTTGTTGGATTCACAGAATACATGCCATTCAGAGTCACCCTATTCTTGGTATTTCTCATCGTCTATGCTTTCACTGTGCTGGGAAATATGGGCTTAATCATCCTAGTCAACACTGACCCAAACCTTCAGACCCCCATGTACTACTTTCTCAGCAATCTGTCCTTCTTGGACATCAGCTATTCCACTGCCATTGCTCCTAAAATGCTGGCCAGCTTCCTAGCTTCCAGGAAGAGCATCCCTTTTTACGCCTGTGCCCTGCAGATGTTTTTCTTCGCTTGCTTTGCGGATGCTGAGTGCCTCATCCTGGCTGCTATGGCCTATGACCGCTACGCAGCCATCTGCAAGCCCCTGCGCTACCCCACCCTGGTGTCCAGGAGGGTCTCCATGGGCCTGGTTGCCTTGGCCTATTGCAGTGGGAGCATGACTTCCCTGGTGCACGTGTCCCTCACCTTTAGGCTTCCCTTTTGCGGCTCCAATATTGTCAACCACTTCTTCTGTGACATCCCCCCTCTCCTCGCTTTGTCCTGTGCGGATACCCACATCAATGAGCTCCTGCTTTTCTCCTTATGCGGCACCATCCAGCTGAGCACCTTTGCGGTCATACTGGTCTCTTACCTGTGCATCCTCGTCACTGTTCTGAGCATCAGGTCCTCGGGCGGCAGAGCCAAAACCTTCTCCACCTGCGCCTCCCACCTCACAGCAGTCACCCTATTCTATGGCACACTCCTCTTCATGTACTTGCGACCTACCACGAGCTACTCACCTGACACCGACAAGGTCGTGTCCTTGTTTTACACCGTTGTCTTCCCTATGCTGAACCCAGTGATTTACAGCTTCAGAAACAAGGATGTGAAAAATTCCCTGCAAAAGTTAATTGAAAGAAAAGGGGTTTTTGTTTCAAATGAATAAGAATCCAAGTTGTTAAAAGGATACCCAGGCCTTGGCACTCACTTTCTCTAATCTACCATGATTTTTCCATGAAATCTTGACCTTCAAAATGTCATAACCATATTGCTGAAGTTGAACTTGGGCGTATGTGAACATTTAACAACGCTCCTTCTTCCAATGAATGAGCATGGGAAACATCTCCACTTTTTAACGTCATCAATTTTTTAATCAATAGTTTATGATTTACAATTTAAACATTTTGGTTATATTGAGTTCTATTTATGGATACTTTATTAGAAAAAGTCGTGAAGAAAATATCAGTTTGTTGCTAGCATGTATTCTGGCTTTTTCATATTAATTTTTAAAGCTCTTATGTTATGGTGGTTTTTAAATGGAGTCTCTGATTTTCTATACATAAGAATGTATCATTTTTAAACAGAAGTAGTCTCTCATTTTCAATTGGGTTTGTGAATTCCTTTATCTTGCATACTTCCTGTGGCAAGTATTTCTCCTACTCTTGCATGCACCTGGCAAGAACAGCTGCCACTTTTTTTTTCAGATCACAGAGTAAAAGCTTTTGCTTTTTCCATGCTGAATAGGATATCAGATTTTATTCACTCTACGTGGCTTCACTATATTCAAATAATTTATCTATGTTACACAATGCCATCTATTTCTATTCATGCAGGTTGTCACTTAGAACTATGCTATCTTTAAAGGTTGATCAAAGTAAGCAGATAACAAAATCCATGACTTTCAATGTATGATCAATATTTTCACACCAAACGACAAGTCTCCCATACCAAAATAGCATTCTTATCTTTAAGTTATGAGTCTTTGCTACTTTTGTGATCATTTTTCAGCTATCAAGTATACAAAATGAAAAAAAAAGTTAATAGCAGGGGCTGAAGAGATGTCTCAACAGTTAGGCTGCATGCTTGCAAATCATGCGCTCCAGGTTTGATTCCCCAGTTCCTACACAAAGTCAGATGCACAAAGGGGCACCTGCATCTGGAGTTCATTTGCAGTGAAAGAGATCTTGTTACCAATCCATTCTCTGTCTCTGTCTCTGTCTGTCTCCTTACAAATTAATGCAAATATTTTTTTAAAAAATAATAATTTACATATCTTAAAACTACTAGGTCCAAAGTTCTTTCATGATATTTGATGTCAAACATTGAAACACAACAAACAATCCAACGCACACCTAAAAGTAAATAGCTTTGCTTTCCTGCAAGATCTTTTTCCAAAGTGATTAATCCAGGCAGCTAACTCACTGATGAATACAAATTTACTAAATACAGATGAATCAATTTATAATAAGACCATGATTTCATTTCTCATCTATTGACTGTATTTATGATATTTTCAGAGCTGATTTACAATGAGTAGTAGATTCTGTGATTGCTCCCAGCCTCCTAAGCAGGTCAAAGGAATTTTGGAAACTGTTTTGAGATAATATGGGTATCTAAAAATTTGTCTGGCTTTCATTTTCTATAGAATAAGCACACATGATTGATGCACATAAAACATGTAATGTCTTCTGATCTGCTGATGTTTAAATTAAAAGCCATTTTTACAACTACATCAGGTATGAAATTGACTGAATTATATATGTACAATGCATACAAGAGAAAGACACAAACACAAATGATTGCGCCTAGAATAAGGCTACTTTCTCAATGTGACATTGAGCCTCCACCTCCCTCTGGTGCTTGTACAGGTATAAAGTTAATAAATGAAAAATAAAGATAAACATTATAGAGACATAATAAAGTCCAAGAGGATGTAGACAAGCTAGTAAAATTGCTAGGATAGTAACTGACATCATTGGTATCTCTTTAGACACTGTGTGGATGTTGGTACTGCAGTCAATGCTTCCTTGAAGAGGTGGAAGGAGGCCTGTCCTATTCACACTGGACTCCATACTTACTAGCAGGAGTAGAAGGAGATTCACTCTGTTGACATTGGGTGTCTATGCTCCCTTGAAGAAGTGGAAAGATAGCTGTCAGATTTCATGAGCATCCCTCGTTTTATTTTCCAGTACCAACCTCCCTCTCTGTGACAATGAACACATTACAAAATTTTAGCAAATGTTACCTTTCTATGAAAACCTGCTCCTCTTGACAGCTATTGATGTAGTCTAAACCTAGATTTCTTTTTCTAAAAGGTGAATGAACCTGAGTTTGTGGGGGTCACTGGCTGAAAAAAATGGTCAGAAGAAGAATAAATTGGTATCAAAAATGAGTTTTTATATTTTTGATTCTTCATTACAATTCTCTTTAAAATTTTTTTAGTTTTTTGTTTTTTTTTTTTTTTCGAGGTAGGTTCTCCCTCTCGCCTAGGCTGACCTGGAATTCACTATGTAATCTCAGGGTGGCCTCAAACTCATGGTGATCCTCTAACCTCTGCCTCCCAAATCCTGGGATTAAAGGTGTGTGCCACCATAACCAGGTTCATTCTTTTTTAATTTACCCCCAAGATCTACTTTGATTCAGTGAAGAAATCCAAAAAAATATGTGTAAATTTAATAAATTAGCAATACAAAATTTTGGGCTGTGATGTCTGAGGCTGAAGTGTTTGTGGCATAATCATTATAAGAGTTAGATTCCAAGTACTGAAGTAAATGTCAAGTCATGACAACTACTTGTAATTCAAGCTCAAGAGATGGAGCCCAGGGACCCTTGGGGCTAGAGGGCTAGAGAGACTATCCTGATCAGACAAATCTAGGTTGAAGTAAGAGGCCCTCTCTGCATCAAATGCAGTGGAGAGAGCTATCAAGGACGACACCTGATGCCAACTTAGTGCTTTCATATTTGCAAGCACATGTGTCCACATGCATGTGTGCACTCATACATGTATGTACATACACCATACAGATGTGTAGATGCATAACATAACAAAACTAAAGTGAATATGTATGTAATGAATTTGGTCACAGTTAAGAGGAAAATAGATCAAAGATATTAAGTGTAACATTGTCACTTGCTGAGATTGGTTTTTATGCTTCAACAAATAATGCACAATAATAGACATATTTAGCATCATAAAAGTGACATCCTATCTTTAATAGTATCTGTCTGTCTATATGTAACTCCAATTCAGTTCATAAATAAACCCAATCTGATGTTTGTGCATTTTTCACTTTCATTACTATTGCAGTTAACATCTCGTTGCTGCATAAAGAACCAGAACAAAAGCAAGCTGATGGGAGGAAAGGGTTTATTTTGATTTATACAGTCAAGGAGGAAGCTCCTTTATGACAGGGAAATTGATGGTATAAGCAGAGGTTGCACATAATCTCCTGGCAAACATCAAATGGACAACAGTAGCAGGAGTGTGCCAAAACACAGGTAAGAGGAAGCTGGCTATAACACCTATAACATCAACCCCAAAAGATTCCAATTCCTAAATTACCATCAGCTGTGGATCAAGCTTTCAGAACACATAAGTTTATGGGCAACTTCTGAATCAAACTATCACATTTGGATCTTTGCCCCCATAAACTATTAACCATACATGGCGTAAAATGCTTTCAGTCCAACTTTAAAAGTCCACATTGCTTTTATCCATCTCAATGATATTCAAACATCTCCTTAGTTCATGGTCTTTAACTGAGCTCTAATACCAAAAAGACCAAAATGGCACAGAATAAGTCTTCACACTGCAAAAGATGGCATTTCATATAACAACAAAGACAGATGGAACAAGATTTAAAACAAACAGGGCAAACATCAAACTCTAACTCCATGTCTGATAATTCTAAATGTTGATATATCTCTGGAGTTACAATTCCACCCCTCCAGCTCAGCTGCCCACAGTCCAGAAACCTTCATTTTGTGTTGGCAGCTCTTTTTGGAAGCCAACCCATAATCTTGGCATCTCCATTGGGTCTCCACTGGAACTCCATGGTATATTATCCTGGTTCCATCAAGCTTCTATGGAGGTTATCCAACCAGCATGCTTCACAATTCCCATGACCCATAGCCCTTCCAAAAACCAAAACTGTGTTGCAAATTCAATTATACTCTTTTCCTGCATTTGTTTTGCTCCCTAGTACTAGGTAGGCTACCAATTTGTTAATCCAGGGGGCAATAAAGCCAACCTTAAAGAGCAGGATATTCCTTCAGCATTCAGGCCCTTTCCTTTCAAAAGAGTCCACATTTTTCCTGATATAGCAATGCAGAAGATCATCTGGCCCAATCTCAATGGTTATAATCTCTCAAACACAATTGCGGCAGATTGGTCTGCAGTTTCAGCCAGAGTTTCATTTCTTTCTGTGCCATATATATCAACTTATATCAGCTCATTTCTACACAAAGCAACTCTGCACAAGTTATCATGACACAGGCAAGCAGAACACAGCAAGGTTCTCACATAAACTGCTTCTGGCACAGTCCTGAGAAAGTTCTTTTTCACCCTCATAAACTTAACCTCACAGTCCATAGTTTTGACTACATTCACGTCTTTACAACTCTAACCAGAATGATCTTTCAAACTGTATTTATAGCACTGCAAGTCATCTCATAGGCCAAGGTTTCAAATCCTTCCATATTCCTCCTGTAAATCAGTTACAAAAGGCCAAAGCCACAGAATCAGGGTTCTAGCAGTAATCCTTGGTACCAATTTAATTATTGCAATTAATTGCTCATTGCTGCAGAAAGAACCTAACCAAAAATAAGCTTATGGGAAAAAAGGGGTTTATTGTGGCTTACAGACTTCAGGGGAAGCTCCGTGATGGCAGGGAAAATGGTGGCATGAGCAGAGGACATCACCTCCTGGCCAACATCAATCAAATGGACAACAGCAAAAGGAGAGTGTGTCAAATACTGGCAAAGGGAAGCTGGCTATAACATATATAACCCTGCCCCCAACAATACATCTTGAACAAGATTCCAATTCCAAAATCACCATTAGATGAGAATCAAGCATTCAGAACACATAAGTTTATGGGAGACACCTGAATCAAACCACCACACTTACAAAGGAGGCCATGGGGAAGTAAGTTTTCATAAAAATTGAAATGATTAAGTTTTTAGAGACAGAAAAAGCTAATTGTTGGTCAAACTTAATGTGTATACTATATCCACAGAATACTTTTAAAAGTACTTCCATAAACAAATTTATTACCAGTAAAGTATCCTTAGAGACAAATTAAATTCTTTCTTAAACTATTGTAATGAGACAATGTCATCCACTTTGATAGCATGAAGATAGCAATTAGAACTGGATATTGTTTGATAATCAAAAGCTTCTCTTAGTTCTCAAATACTAAATATGGTGGCAGAAACTTACCATAATTTGTAAGTAACATGTTGGTAACAGATCCTGTTAAATATCTACATTTACATTTTCTCTATTGTCTTTAATATAGAATAATATTCATAGAAAAAATAAAATTTTAACAAAACAGGAATCATAGATGCTAGATAAAATTATAAGTAATGTTACACTTTAAAACACATTTTTGTTTCACATGTTTTTGAGTAAACTAAGGGGAAAAAAAACATGTAACAGCATATGCCCTTGCCTCCAGTCTACCCCATGAAATGTGCACACACATTTGGAACAATGCCTTTTAGAGAACATGTTCCAGAGATATAGTGATTATCAAATAACTGATAGTTGTAATTCTTTCCATGTTGAAGCAATGCTCAGTCACTTCCTAGTACCCACCTTCTTTATTTATTACCTATTTAAATAAATAATAGTATTTATTTAAATGAACTTTAACACACATAAAGAAAGCAGCCTCCTTTAAAAGATTAAAGAATGGATGCTCAGAGCCATGTGCTATGGCCACATGCATAGTTGTAACCTTGAAAACTCAACATTCTTTACTTTGAAGACCCCTCACTTTCTCATACAGCTAGAGCCAGTGTCATGGTTTGATCCAGGTGTCCCCCACAAACAAATGAATGTGTACTGATAGATCCTCAGCTGATGGCAGTTTGAGTTTTACAACCTCCCTGATACTGTGTTGTTAGAGGCGGCCTTATTTGGGTTATAAGCCAGCTTCCCCTTGCCAGTGTTTGGCACACCTTCCTGCCAATGTTTGCAGTGCTGTGGCAGAGGTGATGTCCACCCCTCTACTCATGCCATCATTTTCCCTGACAGGATGGAGACTCTCCTTAAGTCCATAAGCAAAATAAACCCATTCCTCCACAATATACCTCAGAGGGCATCAAACATTAGTGTTCCCCACCATAGAGCTGCAGCTACACCAGCTCCTGGAACATGACTTGAGCTGCCACTGCAGTTGTGTTGGAGTGGGAACTGCTGTGCCTTAGAACTTATTGCAAACTCAAGCAACAACTGTTCACTTTGCTCATGAACCTGGCATTTAAGAAGGACTAAGACAGAAATATCTGTCCTCTGATATCTAATGTTTTCTCTGGATACATTTTTATCCTCTAAGGCTACATTGTGGCTTCTTGTGTTTGTCATTCAGTGTTTATCATTTCCTTTGGCCTCTGTGTTCCTCTCAACAAGATGAACACATAGAAAGCATGTCATATGGCAGAGACATATGTCACCACTTTCTCATGTATTAGGCAGAAGTTGCCAAATATCAACCCTCATTACTTCCTCTAATAAAAGCAAGTCACTAATAACTCCTGTGATGTATTTGCTTCCTCTGAATTAAAGCACAGCATCAGGTGTCAGGAAGCAAACAAAATTTATAATCTCGGGAAGCTGATGAAACTTACAAAACTTAAAAGGCCCTTCCCAAAATTTACATAGGTAGAAATAATCGCTGTGTCCTTGAGACCCACAATTAGTTCAAAAAGTTTTAAGTGAAGCTTCCCTGAGTCCTCAGCCATGGAGAAGACTATTCGGTGATGCAGTTATTACCTTTGAGTCATTCATGCTTTTTTAAAATATATATTTATTGTCCATAATGAGTTACATTATTTAGTGGGCAAATAATGAGTTGTTATCCCCAATTCCCCCCCTCCCCATCCCCGATCAGTTGGATATCCTCCTCCTCCGTGGGCTGTCTGTATTAGTCCTTGTGGCAGGGGATCCTGGATATCCTAGTACTCAGCCCGGTCTTCCTGGCCCAAATGTGTTGTTACGCTTTGTAAGGAAACCTTCCACCAGAAATTAAATCCAATAAACTTAACTGTATCACTAAGAGACACTCGGGTGGAAATTATTTCAATGGTTTCTTTTCTGTGCCCTATCTGTGAGTGTTTTTATACCTTTCTTCAAGTAAAGTCACACAACAATTTGTGCTCAAATTTGAACTGACAGAACCACAAATGAGTTGGGAATGAGTGGGAGCTGATAGGCAGGTTATAGTAACTTCTCATGGTGCTTTAAAGAACAACCCATGTTCCCCCTGTTCATGACTTGTAAATATTTGCCCACACAGGGGCAAAATAGAGGCTCCATTTTACCTTGTGGTTGTTGATCATAGGCTGATCTCTGGGAAAGCAAATCATGTTAGAAGTCCTGAAGGTGGAAGTCAAGAGGCACAAATGGAGAAACTACTGGAACACGGAGAATGGCCTGAGGACCATTCTTAAATGCCAATTTTATAGCTGCACTTTGAACAGAAACAGATTGAGCAGTTTAGAACTGAATTTTTGTAATAGAAAAAAAGAGAGGAAGGTTTCCATTTGTCATCACAGAGTAAAA
>PVHP010009669.1:38942-49825 GCA_004024765.1 Zapus hudsonius
TATTCATCTGTCCTGAACTCCCAGGTTCTTGTCCTGGTACATCTCCCCTGATCTCAGCCCAGCCAGGCTGAGACTTCTACTCCTCCATGGGCTCTGTAGCGCCTCCTGACTCTCCTATGGTAAGGCTTCTCTGCACTTTCTTCTCTTTCTAAATCCCTTTTCATGTTTCATGATCACATCATACATGGGCTCTTGCCCACATGGGTGCATACATTCCCCTTTCTTTGGCTTGCAGACTCTCCCTCCGCCCCCTGATTTCTAAATGAATGTAATGATTATTCTGAAGAAATTTAATGATTGTCCTCAGTTTTATTTCAATTTTTTGGTAAAACAGATGACACTCAGGGTTTGGTTTTCAAGGACTTTCCTGAATTCCCCAAGCCCCATTAAGACACAAGGAAAGTAAGAGAGTCACCCTATAAAACTGCCTCGCTATTAAACTAGATCTCTGGAAAAAAAAAAAAAAAAACCTGGCTTATTTCCACTGAAGTCAAACTCATGGTCATGTGTTCCCGAGTTCCCTCACAGTTACTGAGAGATCGTTCTACTTTCCAATATTATGAGTCAATTTCTTATTTTGGCAGCTCCAATTACAAATGGTATCAACAATACCTGTTGTTACCTAGGACTCAGGGACTTCCTCTTGGTAGATAGATCTTTAGCTCACTCCCTGATTCTCCCCCTTTTCTAAATTTATCTGCTTCACTAACACACCTTGTTGAAATGCTTCAGCAGAGTACCCACTCTCTCTCTCTCTCTCTGGGGAATATGCCAATTCCTGCCTACCCCTCCCTACTGCTCAGTGACACCCCTCTCGAATTCAGTGCAGGTTTGAGAGGAAGCTTTCTGCTTCATGAATGCAGAAACCATCCCCCCAACACACACACACACACACACACACACACACACACACACACACACACACACAGGGAGGAACCTTTCAAAATTAATCTGATCACTCCTATGGTTGCAAAATTCCAGAGCATCACTAGCTAGTTTCATTTTGCCTCACTAAAGAAAACAGAGCCGGGCTGGAGAGATGGCTCAGCGGTTAAGGCACTTGCCTCTTGTGCCTAAATCCCCAGGTTCAATTCCCCAGTACCCGCATAAGCCAGACCCACAAGGTGGTGGCCCTGGTGTGCTCTCTCTCTCTCTCTCTCTCTCTCTCTCTCTCTCTCTCTCTCTCTCTCTCTCTCTCTCTCTCTCTCCTCTCTCTCATCTCTGCTTGAAAATTAAGAAATAAATTTATAAAAAAAGAAAGAACGAAAAGAAAACAGAGCCCCCCCACTACCTCAAGACCCATGGTCTCTTTCTTCCCTGATTTATCAGTTCTTTTTCAGAGATTTGATTTTAGGTCGGATCATGACCATTTCCAGAACTTCATTTCAAGATGAAATCAAATTCAGGCTCCTGCTATATTGCCATAAAGTCACACATCCACTTTGATCCCCATTTTCAGAAGCATGTGATCATAACCAGATCCTATAACATCCCTCTCCCAGCTAGCTATAGAATGACAGAGCTGGGAATATTAGAACCAGAATATCTCCATTTTTGAACTCTGATTGTTATCTGACATTTGAAAGTCTGTTTCCCAGAAGTGATGTTTACTTCCCCACCCCCAAATAAAGCCTATCTAAAATGCTGAGCAGGGTCTTTCTTCTACTTTCATTTTCCATTTTTGTTTGTTCTTTATTTTTTTTTCCTGAACAAGAGAAAGAGAGAAAAAACTTGGATATGTAAACAGCTCTTTCTAGGATCCAAAATGTGGAACCTATGGGGAAGAATCAGACAATAAGGAAGGGAGAACATGGAAGAAGTGACAATAAATTTTCCCCCTCAGCAACAGCACACAAATGTGTGTGTGGTGGGGGGGTAGCCAGGCTACCTCCTGAGCCAATCATAAGCCCCTACACTATGGACTGGTCCAGTAAGCCCACTAAGAAGGGCCCCCAGTGGTTTGGGGACAGGAAGGAGGGAAATGGAATAACCACCATAAGATTTGCTCATACACTGTATCTAATTATGTATAACAAATATTTTTAAACTATGAAATAGGAGGCCCTGTGCGTATTCTATCATAAAACTTTCACTTAATGATGCATTCACTAATTTATATCAACTTCCTAATGAACTATTTCTGTAGGCAGAACACATGCACTTGTATCCATCTTCGAGGAAAGTAAAGAATATCAGGTATTTCATACTTAAATTTAAGCACTGTTTCATGCACTGTATGTATGTTTGGGACAGCTGTTTTCCTAGTTCTTGCAAACACATTAATTGTCCTTATTGGAACTTTTTCACAAAATGTTTGATTTTAGAGAACATGGTGTTTATTCTTTTAATAATTTTGCTTACTTTCAGGCCATGGTACCCAGTAAACAATCAAGGGAGCACTTTAGCTCTGTGATTCCTTCCACTCTCCAGAGACACCAGGGGATCTAATGATCCAGCTGTGGACACCTGAGATCCCTGTGCTCTCCAGGAGCTGCAGCCTCTGTCTAACACCCAACATCCTTATTCGCAGCCATCAGTCCTGGAAGAATTGAGCAGAACTTTTCTTCTGCTGTAGATGCTGGTCTCACGCAGGGCTCTGCTTCCTTGGGAGTATAATTAAGACGTGTTAATATAGGCTCATTTAAGATTTGGATATCTCCTGTTCTCTCCTCACACTAAAAGAGGCCAGTCGTTCGTTTCCGCATCATTTCCAATCCACATAAAGATCTCTGAGTTTTGTTATCTTTCCACCATCTTCTCATTCCTGAAAAAGACAGCATTTATGTAACATCAACATATTTACGCAAAGCCTCTATCAAATATTTTCCCATGCCTCGTGAGTTTGTTCAGACTTATGTTATTTAATACTTTACTCATATAGTAGATTACACTATGGCAAATTTATGTAACTTTAAGATGGAGTATTGCAGAATTTTTGGGTAGTAGTGCTATGTTATAATATTTTTTCCAATTTAATGTAATATTTGCAAATCACTTAGGTGTTGTTTTTCACTTTGGATTCCCATAAAATATTTTAAGAATTATTTTATACTTTCCTTGTGTTTGGTATCCAATCCAGTCTAAAAAAATATCAGTGCATGTGCACAGTTCTGAGTTCATAGGATCTCATCTGATTTGGTTATAACTAACTGTGCTTACCACTACCAGTCAACAAGATTGAATAAACAGTGTTTATATGACAAATTGCTTTTAGGTTAGACTATCTAAGCTCTGTGTCTTTCAGCTTGTGTCTCTGTTTATGGTAGGTTTTAAATTTTGATTAAATTTCATTGTCAAGTTTCATGTTTTCTTGAGTATTATTGAAAGTTTATGCCTCTTTTGTCTTACAGTTTTAGTGATAAGGTAGTTTATGTCCTGGTTTATGTGTAAAGGTAAATAGAAAATTAATTTACATTATAATGAGGTAATTCAAATAATGTATTCAATATATAGTTTAATCAGATATGTCTATTTTGTATAATATGAATATTACATTAAAATATATGAACACATTGTCACTTAATAGTTCATATAATGTTTAAATGTTCTATCAGCAAAATCAAATCTTTAGATATCTTAGAGTCACATGATAGCACAAATAGATATATTTGCTCTTCTGGATCACAACTTTTCTATTGATAAAAATAACATTAACTTGATAAATATTAACTGATTTTACAGGTTTTTCTTTACTCTACTAAATATATATAATATTTATTTTTATTTAACTAGCATCTTAGTAATCTATATTTTTGATAATTGATGTTTTGTTTTTAGTGTTCTTTTGAAATGATGAAGCAAAAATTATTGTGAGGACATTTCATATTATTTTAACAAATGATGCTATCATGACACTTTAGGTTTATAATATGGAAGGTGTAAAATCACATTTGATATATTCTAGGCACTGAAAATTTTTTATCACTATTTATGTTTTGAGGATAATATCAGTAATTAGTATTTTAATGTAGTCTCATATTTCATTCAGGAGGGCAATGCTAAGTATAGCAAAATACTTTGATTTAATATCAAAACGATTTTTATTATTCAGTCATAACAGCTTAGACATCAATCACACCTTGACAATTGGTGTCCCTTCTCTGTATTTATTTTTTGTACTGTGATTTTAGTAGATGATGCTAGAAAAACCAGTAGAAGGTTATTGTTGTTATACATGTTTCCTACTTTTATCTGTCTCCTCATGTGGTTCCTGGTTTCTTCTCTTCCTCCATCACTTTCATGAGTCAGAACACTGTGGCTTGTACAATTTAAAATGCAATGCCAGTTAAGTGGGCTGGAGCTTTTGACTTTATTTCTGAACTCGGATGTCTTTGTTCCTCTTAGTGGTTGATTGTTTTCAGGCCAAATGTTCAGCTCTTCAATGGAAGAACTTTAGGCACCACTCTTACCTCCAACCCTCTGACCCCACTTGCTCATATCTCCTTAGAGATACAATCTCTTTTTAGTGTTTTCTTAGATTCCTAAATAAAAAATTCTGTGAAAGAATTTAATATTATTTAACATACTCCTTGGAGTCATTGATTTATCAAAGTCTCAATCTAGACCATAAGCAGAAAATAATTCGTATCTTAATTTTTGACATATGACATTATAGAAAAACAGTACTAGTTTTGATGCATCAAATAGACTGTAAAATAATTTTAGTGAGATGGACACATTTGTCATTAAAACATAGTCAAATATATATTTCTATAAAATTCACCACAGCAGTTGAACAACCAAATAAAAAGGACCAGAAGAATAATTCATTTTAGGAAATTTCTGTTGTGTAAATGACAAAGGGCTATAGTAAATGTTTTCTACAAGTCTTCACAGCCTGGGGAAAGTAAATGAGTTCCTTTATTTTCAGTATTTTAGTGGGATCCATTAAAAGGTGTTAAAAAGTTACAATGATTACATGAAAACCTTATTTATAAATGTTACTCCTCAATAAAATTCCTATTAGCTCATCTCAGACTTTGTATTACATCAAGTTTAAACATTTTGCAACCAAACTACAAATTTTAACTCAGCTTATAGAATTCTTAGCGAAATGTGCTTAAACAAAATTCTTGATTTTTTTCCCAAACATATTTCACCCTTAGTTTTATATTTCAGAAAATATCATTTTTTAATCAAAGGAACACATATATCCAGCAACCACCTATAGTTAAGATAGTAAGATCTTTATTTTTTTAAATATATATTTATTGTCCATTATGAGTTACATCATTTAGTGGGCAAATAATGAGTTGTTATCCCCAATTCCCCAATTCCCCCCTCTCCCCATCCCCAATCAGTTGGATATCCTCCTCAGTTGGATGTCTGTATTAGTCCTTGTGGCAAGGGATCCTGGATATCCTAGTACTCAGCCTGGTCTTCCTGGCCCAAGACTGTTGTTACTGAAGAGTGTCATGCCTCTGGACAGTCTCCCCCACCACGGCTCTCATGCAATTTAGTGCTCTATTTTTTCAGGTACTTTCTCCAAATGGATACTGAAAAAGTAATTTCTGGACAATTTTCCTACTGCTACCTTGATGCAGAATATCCTCATCTCTGTCACATATGGCTTTAATAGTCACCTAAGCTGTGCTGCCCTCAGTTTCCCATGATGCCTTGCTTCTGATTTGGATTTCTGATGACTGCTCTTCAAGCATGTAGGTACAATGGAGTAAGCCTGAAACATGGAATTCATATATTTTGATTCTTTGTCCAAAGCTATTTACAATCTAACAAGTACTTTCCAATCCCCACAAAATGTTTCACAAGGAGAGGATCCTTTATTCCTATCACTCTCACTTTTCCCAATTTGAGCAACTTATTAAGTCCTCCTGTCAAACAAAAGTTCTTTAGGATTGGAACTTGCTATACTCTCTTCTTGGATCATGGCTTCTTTAGACATCCGTATATGTCATTAAATCACTTCAATCATGTCCTATTCTCATTTGACCACATGACAGTTATTCATTAAACATCTAACATGTGAAAGGCTGAAAGGTGGTACCCAGATACATTTAAATCCAAATCCATAATATCTATGTATGCTACCTCATATGAAAGAAGGAATTTCCCCATGTGCGAGTTAATGAAACACCTTGAAAGGAGATTATTTTGAATGATCTGTGTAGACACTACACAAAATTGCAAGTGCTTTTGCAAATGAGGCTAGACAAAATGTGCTACAACAGGAGAGGAAAGTGATGCAATGAATGAAAAAAATGCACTGTACTGTTGCCTAGGAAGAACAGAGACGGTAGCTTCAGTGGCTCAGAAAAGAGCATTTTACAACAAAATGCATCCTTCCTTAGATGGTCTAGAAGTGGTCTGACCCCATGACACAAACTTCCACACATTTGAACTCAATGTCATCATTCTGACCTCCAAACTGGAATGGAATATTTGAGTTTTAAGCCACCGCTTTGTGGAAAATTGCTGTGCCAATAATGGAGAATAATACTTTCTCTATCAAAATACTTATAATTTCTTTCTATTCACCCAATTTCTTTAATTTTTCTATATTTAAAAATATCAATCAATGTTTATTTCTCTAAAAGCACATCAGCTGCTTGAAGACCTGACATTGTGGAGCTAATTGCTCAAGCTGTAACAAGTATATATCCTGGCACAAATAGTATTATGTAATACATACTTATTGGATACATATACATGTATATGGATAAATCAAATTTGATTCTTAATTTGGTACATTCTCAATACAAATTACAATTGAAGAAAATTGATCTACATATCTTCCCCTGTCTCAAGTAAATGAGCCATTGATCTAACAAGTAAGGGACACAAGAAGTTGAGGTCAAAACAAGACTAAGATTTGAAATTTGGAAATAAAGTAATGGAAGTCAAAGCTTCTAGATTTAGAGTTAGTGAAAATCACTGAAACATGCCATCTATAAGATACTGGAAATTTATTTATCATAAATAATCTACCCAGGTTTGTATCCCCTATGAAAATCATAGATCTGCCTTATTCAAATGAGCAAGAGCACGTGTGCCAAGATTTGAATTTGATTATCAGATAACCACATTCATATTTTTGGGATATGTTGTAGTCAATTTTCTTCTTGTTTCAACAAAGAACCCAACAAAAAGCTGCTTGTGAAGGAATGGGTTTATGGAAGGAATGGGTGTATTTTGACTGATAGACTCTAGGGGAGATTCCATCAAGGCAGAGAGCATAATGACATAAGCAGAGGGTGGATATCACCTCCTGACCAACATCAGGTGGACAGCAGCAGCAGGAGAGTGTTCCAAACACTGACAAAGGGAAGCTTTCTATAACACCCATAAGCGTGTTCCCAACAATACAGCTCAAACAAGATTCCATTATCCAAACTACTGTCAGCTGAGGATCAAAAATTCGGAAAACAAATATTTCTGGGGGACACCTGGGTGAAACCATAGCAGGAGATAATAGAGTTTTTTAAATAAATTTTCTTGTTAAATGAAAAAACCAGAGAGGAGTAAATTTGAAGTTGCAAACATTTCAGTCTCAGGATATACATTTTGCAGGGCAGTAAAAGGGTTCTCACTGTGCTTCATCTACCACAGGGCAACACTCATTGTCTCAAGCTCCAATGGATATCACATCTTGGGAGAAATAATTATTTTTCATCTGAGTGACATCATGTTGGTCTGTAACTAAGGAGACATTCATACAAACCTGAAACCATGAAGGATTGGAATCACACAGCTGTGAAGGAATTCCTTCTGGTTGGCTTAACTGAAAACCCTAAATTGCAGGTCCCCCTCTTCCTGCTTTTCAGCCTCATCTATCTCATCACTCTTGCAGGGAACTGGGGGATGATCATCTTAATCTGGGTGAGCACCCAACTTCACACCCCAATGTACTTCTTCCTCAGCAACCTCTCCTTCTGTGATATCTGCTACTCTACTGTCTTTGCTCCCAAGATGCTGGTCAACTTCCTATCAGAGCATAAGGCTAGTACGTTCCTTGGATGTGTTCTTCAGAGCTTCTTTTTTGCAGTGTATGGAACCACAGAGGGCATCCTCCTGTCAGTGATGGCTTACGACCGCTATGTTGCAATAGCAAATCCCTTGTTGTATACAGTCATTATGACCCACCGTGTCTGCTCTCAGATGGTGCTTGCTTCTTACTTAGGTGGGCTCATTAACTCCCTCACACACACAATAGGTTTGCTCAAACTAGACTTCTGTGGTCCCAACATTGTGAATCATTATTTCTGTGACTTCCCTCCTCTTTTGAAACTTTCATGCTCTGATGGCTACACCAATGAGATGCTGCTTTTGATTTTCTCTGTAGTCATTGCAATGTTTACTTTCAGTGTCATCATGGTATCTTACATCCGCATCCTCGTTGCCATCCAGAGCATCAGCTCAGCAGAGGGAAGGTGCAAAGCCTTATCCACCTGCACCTCACACCTGACAACTGTGACTTTATTCTATGGGTCTGCAATGTTTAGTTATATCCAGCCAAGTTCTCAGTACTCCCTGGCCCACGAGAAAGTGTCTGCTGTGTTTTATACACTTGTCATCCCCATGCTCAACCCCCTGATCTACAGCCTGAGGAACAAGGATGTGAAAGATGCAGCTAGAAGATCAGTTCTCTGGAAGAACAGCTTTTCTTGACTCATCCTGTCCATGACTTTGGGAAACTGACAGCAAGCTTCAATATGAGCTCTTTTAAATGATTGCAGTGGTAGCACCCAAAACTGAAAACTACACCATTCAGCCAATCAATATATCAGTAACTTAAATTTTCATTATTTTTAAATCTGAAAAGGAAATTTTTCTGATGCATTTTTATGTAAAAATTTAAAGCTATGGATCTTTAAATGAAAATGTTTATTATTCTGATCTATAATATCTAATTATGTGCTAATATCAAATATGCACTGATGTTTATGTGAAAATTTACTGAGGCATGATTTCCACTGATCTTGTCACTCTTCTAAAAATGTCATCATTCCAGTGAAAACAAGCATCACCTGTTTTGTTCATAAAGTGGACTTTTAGTAGGCTAAAATGACAGGAAGAAATTCCATTACATATAGTTTTAAATAATCAGACACCTCTAGAATATCTATATAACCGGCCAGTTACTCCCATACAAGCATAATGAGATTTAAGACAAGGACCGTAAACTTAGATAATAATGAATTTAAAAGAGCTATTCCAGTATAGTTAAATGGTTCTAGCTTGGGATATTTAAGAAAAGGAGTATACAATGAAAAAACAACAAATTAGATAGGGCCCTATGTATCAGTTTTCTTGAATTCTAAGGTCATATGTTTTTAAACTTCACACTGGCTAATAATAAAAGCAAGAAATAAAATAAACTATTATGCTTATCTTTGATGCCAATGGCACCAACAAATAAGATTGAAGCATAATATTATTTGTGGGGCTTCAGAAATTACTGAATGTGTGGATTTTTTTCATTTTTATATTGTGATTAAAATAGTGTGTAATGATTGCAACGTTTTTAAATTGTGGACTTTATTGCACAAACGTATTGCATAATTGTGATATCCCCATTGGGTTACACTCTTGTGCTCCTTCTTCCCTCCCTCCATTGCACAGAAGGCCCTCCTCTATGGCATTTTGGTAATCACTAAGGAGTCATGATTCAACTTGTCAGTCTCAATGTGGAGAACAGTGCCTCAGGATATTCCTTTCCACCCTGTGGATCTTACATTATTTCTAGTTCCTCTTCCCTGAGCCTTAAAGGGAAGGTTAGTGCTCAACTGTCAATAGCCTCTTTTTCCAGGTTGGTGAGCTTTGAGTCTCCTTTGTGTCTACTACCATCTTCCAGGAGGAGGTGGTCAGGATATCAGTGAGAGAAGTCGTATTTAAACAGCCACTTCCTTTGTAATGTTTCCTGGGTTCTGGTCTTGTCCTAGGTAACTGGCTTTCTTTTATTGTAATACTGATGGGTCTTGGTTCTCCTCAGTATTTTCTACCATTTTTTAAATTTATTTTTATTTAGCATTTAAACATTATATATACATATACATCTATATATATATTACATAGCATGATGCTCAGTATCATGTGTGATTATAAAAAAAAAAAACCTTAAAATCAGAATATCACACTCCTTTATGCATTAGATAATCTCCCCCACCATGGTTCTTACAATCTTTCTGCCACCTCTTCCACAAATTTCTCTTAGTAATGGTGGGTGAGGTTTAAGTTTCCATGATTGTTGAGCTCTTAAGAATCTCTGAATTTGTGTTTTGGACAATTTTGGGCACCCTTGGTGTTTATCTTTGTTATCCTTCCCTAGGATACCTGCCTTGCTGTAGGAATAGCCCTTTTGCCCATCACCCCACTTTCTTACAGGTTTTTGTTAGGGCTCTAAATGGTGAGTTTGAAGCAGTTCATCTCCTGCTTGGGTGACCCCCTTCAAATCAATTCCTATTGTTGGAATTCAGTCATCCACAGTTCTCATTGATTTCTGAAAAATACAAACAGAATCTCTTGGTTCTTTTTTTTTTAGTTCTTCCTACAATTTTAAAGAACAATCATGTTTTAAAAATAAATTGTTGGCCTTGGAAACAAAAATTGAATCCAAGCACTTGGGAGGCAGAGGAAGGAAGACCGTCCTGAGTTTCAGGCAACCCTGAGACTCACAGAGAATTTGAATCTGGGCTACAGCAGAACCCTACCTCAAAAAAAATTAAAAACTCAAATAATGAATTTATTTTTCTTTCAAGTCATCCATTGTGAATGATATACAACTGAATAAAAAGGCACATGTAATATGTTTACCAGTGACATATTAAATGTAAAGTATATTTTATACTTCCAAAATATATTTGCTAAAAAAGCCTACAAATGAATTTGCAAAGTAGTAAGATTAAAATCTGTTAAGATTTTGTGTA
>PVHP010009670.1:0-37224 GCA_004024765.1 Zapus hudsonius
AAAAATGTTATTGGAATTTAACAATAAAAATTGTGACTCATTGATTAGGTACCATTAGACATCATGCCTTTTTTTTCTACTTGAATGTGTTCACATCATGTGGTGTGTGTGTGTGTGTGTGTGTGTGTGTGTGTGTGTGTGTGTGTGTGTAGTAGGGTGTGGTGTGTATATAGTGTAGTGGATGTGGTACCTGCACAGGGAAGTGACCTTGAGGCACCACCTAAGCTGGGAGTGGGTCTGAGTGGAACATCAGGTGTCTCACTTCTTGGCTCATCCACCAGTCTTGTTTTACTGATTCCAGAGCCTACAGAGCTCTCCAATGGATGATTTTCAGGTCTCTTTTCCCCAGCAAAACTGGGGTTACACATGTGGATGGCCATGCCCAGGTGTTTTACAAGGAACCTGGTAGTCTCAAGGCCCTCTTTGGTGCTCATGCTTTGCCCAAAAGCCCACTTAATTGATGAGCCACCTCTCCAGCCTGACATCCTACATTTTGCTCATCTTGCTTTCTTTCTTAATAGAAGAAATACTCATGCTTCATTGTTCTCAATTTAAAAACTAAATTATGTGGAAGAAGGTATTCCAGGTTTTTACTTCATCTGTGTGGCCACCTGAATGAATATTAATCTCTTCATACATCATCTAAAAACTGTATCAATTCAAAAAGAGAGCAAACTGAACCATGCCTATACTGGAGGCACAAAACAGATGACATTAATTTGCATTCATGTAAGAGAATAACCAACCTACACCAGCAAACAGAGCTCCAGAATCAAAGCTGGATTGAAAGTAAGGCAGATATGCAGAAAATGGGAAAGGCTCTGCAGCCTTAGGGGCTATGATAAAAAAGTCATCATCAAAAAAGAGTCTCATCTTATGAAACAAAATACTGAAAGTAATATGAGCCTGTTGATACATATAACTGGCTGCAAAGGAGGCAAAGGCAAGGGATTAAAGTGCATTGGAGGAAACATGTGTAGAAGGCACTGATTCTTGAGGAACAAAAGGAAAGAACTAAGAAAGATATGTATGCTTTAGATACTTCATAAAGAAGTAGAAAATAGATGCAACAGATTTTAAAGATTCTATAGAAATCAAATCATTATTCAGGACAACAAAACAAAGAAAAACAATAACAGGTATAATATAACCTTATTTTGATCATACGAGAGGAAATACTAAACTAAAAAATATTGAAAGACACCCTAAGTCCTGACTCCTACTAGGTATTACCTGTAAGTATTGAACCCAGAAATAAAACACTTCAAAAGCACAGAAAATTTAAGATAACATATATACAAAGTCACACTAAAAAGAAAATCAAAATACTTTAGTGGATAGAAATTATCCCCTGAAATTAACCATAAAATAAAAATGTGATAAAACGACATGATTTAAATAGCATTACATTAGCATTTTAAAAAACTTATTTTAAAATATCCAGAAAGCATAAAAATAGATGGGACAGGAAAGAGGGAAATTGGGGAAGAGCGGATATCAACTTGTTATTTGCTCACTCAATGTATCTAATTATGGATAATAAAGAAAAAAATAGATAAAAACAGAAGTTATAAAATTATTTAAAGGACTCAAATTTTATAGAACAGCTGAAAAACACAAAATTATCTCCTATTCAAAAAAAAAAAACTTATAAAGTACCAAAGGGATAAAAGATATTGATTCAAAATTATTTCCTCTAAACTCTAAATAATCAAGGAAGTGAGAGAGAGATTAATAGTTTTAAAAAAATAAAAGGACCTAGAATTCACCCACCACCTATGGTCACAGCAGCAGAGAGCATGGACATTTCCCCCTTACTATCTGGATTGACCATTGTTAATGGAAGATATTCACATTGTGAAGGTTTATTCGGAGAAAATAGAGATCTAGGAAAGGCTGGAGTGGAAGACAGGATCTAGAAGCTCAAGAAAAAGATTTAGAAGAAGCACACACTGGTGTGGGAGGCACTCCTGGGAGGCAAAGTAAAAAGCATCCTTCCTGTCGTAGTCAGCCACACGCAGCTGGGATGAATCTCCAAACCAGTCACAGTTTATGGAAGGAAACGATTTTATTAAACTACAGATTAAGGGGAAGTTCCGTAACAGCCAAAGAAGCTGGCCCTCTTTCACAGGTCCAAGCAGAGAGAGAAACCGATCACTTACACTACACACAGAACAGCAAACAGGAAGAAGCACCAAAGAGAATTCTTTCACCTTTATATAGCCCTAGGGTGGGGTCTTGCAATTCTATCCCAGACTTAATGGCTTCCTGAGCCTCTGGAATTTCCTTCCTGCACTGCCCACAAAGGAAAGGATGTTTACTTCTAGCTTCTTTGAGCTTCTTTTCATCCTGCCCCCTACTGAGAGGCTGCCTTCCTGTGAACATCCTCAGAGACCCACCCAAGATTACTTGAAATGTCAAGTTGACAACAAACCTTAACTAATACACTCCCTAAGCCTCCACATGGAAGAAAGTTAAGAGATAAAGTGGTAATGGTTTCAGGAAGACTACCAGAGAGAAAACACCAAAGCAGGGACTGGGAAATTCAGATGAGAAATGAAGAGTAAATTATACCCATGGTAAACTTTAGAGAAATGCCCAAGGTTTAGAGGAAATACCCATGTGGTAGATCCAAAGTTCAGAGGAAATACATAGTGAAGGAGAATGGGAGAAAGCTAGCTTCTTTTAGACAGTTTCAGTTAGAAATTGAGGCTCAGAGAGAACCAGGAGATGACACTGCGAATGCCATACCTCCCTGGCAGAACTGGTACTGTGTCTGACCAAGACTGATCTTAAATGCCCCTGCTGCCCACAGTCTAGCATGCTACCAAGTGGGCAGGCCCAGGGGGGCTAGCTTGGGGGTCCACCCTCCTAATCTACAAACCAATGGGATCTTCCCCTTGCATACCTGAACCTGACACTATAAAGGCTGTGGTCTGTTTCCTTAAGCTCTCTTCTCTTTCTTCCTTTGCATTCCTCTCTTCCCTCAAGCCACAGGGATCACTGTGAGCACTTGAGTCTGACTCCCCTTCATCCAGCCCTACTGGGGCTGGGGGAGGCATGATAAGAGTTTCTTAATCTGGGGGAACTTCTCTACTTGCCTCTGATTTATCGTTTGGGGTAACATATCATCCTTAATTACATATACACCCTTCCTAGAGTCTCTGAATCCACCACATGCATATTTACACTCTGAATCTACCAAGTGGGTACTGCACTCACTTTCCTCTACCATCCTGCCAAGAGTGTCTCTTCCAAGCCTCTCTTTAAAAGCCACAGTTTCTTTTAATTTTCCACATGCTCACCTCTCTCCCCTTGGAAGCCTGTTTCTCTCACAGATGACACCTGTTTGTGGCTCCATTCTAACCTCTCTTTAAAAGCCTCAGTTTCTCTTAAATGATGAACTGTTTCCTGTGTGCTTGTGGCCTTACTCAAATTTTTCTCTAAAACTTCAATCTTTCTTAAACATATATTCCTCATAAACATTCTAGATTCCCTCACAGATCCCAATTCCTCAAATAAATTCCACAATTTGTGGTTTCTCCCCAAATAAACTTAATAATTCATAATTTGTATTATTTAGTCCATCTTTATTAATTATTAAATATAGGACAGAACCCAAACTTGGGGTTCATAAATTCAGGGGAACTCTCCTGAACCCCAAAATCCTGCATCAATAGCAGAACCAGTTCAGACTCAGAGTGTAAAGAAAGGACACACATGGTAGACTCAAATCAAATATGAATCATGCATGTAATTAACCTATTATAAACTATAGTAATTAAAACTGAATAGTAATGATATAACATAGATGCATCATAGGACTGGGGAGATGGCTCAAAGGTTAAGAAATTTACTTGCACAACTTACTGACCCAGCACCACAAAAAGCAAAGTGACACATGTCATGTTATCTCAACAATGGAAGGCAGATTCAGGAAAATCTAAAGAATGTGGACCAACTAGACTGACATTTGTTTATAGGAGTCTCAAAATTGTGAAAGGAAAACACAGACACCTTGTGGCTCTTCCCTGACCTCCACACATGCCTCATGCCAAACATGTGCACATATACACACCCAATAAAATAAATAATAAATAAATAAACCTACTACTTGATTGTTTTTCAAAATGTAAAAGCATATAGCAGAGAAAGATAAGTCTGTTCAACAATGAGTATTGATTTTTAAAAGTGGATATCCACATTTTGAAGAACTAAACTAGACCCTTATTTCTTTTTAAAAAAATTTTATCTTTATTACCTAAATTAGATACATTGATTGAGTAAATATTATGCTTATATTCCCATTTCCCTCCTCCTTGCCCCCAATCCACTGGGTATCCTCCTCGGTGGGCATACTTGATTAATCCATGTGGCAAGGGGTTATGGATAGCACAGGAGGCAACAAGGTTGCCCCCCATTATGAATTGTAGATGGGGGGGGCAATTTTCTGGATATTCTCTTCCACCATGGCTCTTACAATCTTTCCGGCCCCTCTTCCACTCAGTTCCCTGAGTCATGGAGGGTAAGTTTTAAGTCAGTTTCATTGTTGTTGTGATCTTAAGAGTCTGTGCTTCTACTTTGTGTTGGAAGTCGTTGGTTAGACCCTTATTTCTTACCATCCATAAATATCAACTAAAAATGGTATAAAAATTTAAATATAATGCATAAAACTTTAATGTTGTGAAAATAAAACATTGGAATAGACAGTGGTATTCCAGATTTGGCTACTAAAGCTCAGACACCAAAGTAAAACATCCAAATGAGTTTTTATTAAACTGGCAAAAGTTCGTCACAGCCAGGAACACAGAATAAGCAAACTCTGAAAGAAAATGTCTACCAACCATACACTGGATAGTAGACAAGTATCTAAAATTCATAAGAAACTCAGGCAACAAAATAATTAAAAAAGCAAGAGATACATTTATTTACATTTATTTATTCAAAAGAGAGAGTGAGAAAGAGAGATTGAGTTTGTATGTGCCAGGACCTCTTGCTAATGTAACAAACTTCAGATTCTCAAAAGTTAAATATATATTTTACATATATATTAGGGTTCAATGGATAAGTAATATATCATCTCAATGTTAGATTATAAAGATAGAGAACTGACCTGTAGTTCTCAGAATGGATAGTCGAAGCACAATTCAATGTTTCTAAGTCGAGGTACAAGTCCATGCCATAGCTGGAATGGCTATTTTGGATAGGAGCCTATGGGGCACAAGAAGGTATGCCTGTAAAAATAATTGGATTCTTGGCCAATGGCAGGTTGTCTCATATATCTATTAAGAGTGTTGGGCTCTTCCACTATTGACATTTAGCCTCATTCTGATGAACATTTACATGGGATATAAGATTCAACGTTATTTGTCCAGTGAGACAAGAATATCTGCTTTTTATCTTCCCAAGTTCCCATCAATTTTCTAATTGGTCTCTAAACATCAACCACAAAATTAATATAAATGTATAAATTTGATATAGGTTCATTTATCTAGCTATTTGCTTTCCAAAGTTAGATTAAGCACAGTGGTATACTTTGAAAAGTTCTGCCCAGTGAGAGATTGTGCTATACCACTGCTCCTCAGAAAGGGACTATGGAAGTGTAGCTGACGTATCCATTAACCAGATCCTAGTGGAAATTCAGATGTAAGGCACAATGTAGGTGAGGGACGTCTTCGGTGCTTGCTAATACAATTTACTATTACCTGAAACACTTGCTCAGAGCTGGCCTTTTATCTGTCACTTGTATCTGCCCGACTTATGTCAAGTTCATGGAGAGGTTGCTTAGTGATCAATGATTAAGCAGTCCAGAACAGGGTAGTTATCTTCAAAGGATAGGATATTTTCCTTCAATTTTACAGGTGTTTGCTACAAGTCAGAAACTTGCAAAATGATTTTACATGATAGCTGGCTGTTGCAGACATTTCAAACACTATTGCATTTTCTCAAGACACATGTTCTTCACAGCAGAATACCTGACACAGACACCTAGGTTTGTCACAGTCTTCACTTCTTCACTTACTGTAAGTTAAACTGTCAGTTTTTCAGTATCTCCTTAAAGAGTCAGTTGTTGACTTGAATGAGGTATATTCTACCTCTACATTCAAGTTACATTTTGACATAGAACTAGAGATTTAATGCAGCCATGACATTGAAGTCACAATACACAATGTTGGTTCTGCCAACTAAAAGCAAAGCAGCTTCCAACAGTTTTTACCAATAAGGAGCCCAAAGGATTTGTCACCATCAGATTTACATATCAAATGTATTAATTTTCTATTGAAAAAAATCTCTGTGTGAGCAACTATCATTGGAATGATCTCATTAAGCTGATTAAACTCCACTGTTCAGAAACTTCTGTACGAGCCACATTGCCAAGCTGCGTGGTAGGAAACTCAGAGTGATGTAACCTGTAACCCCAGCACCTAAGAAGTTGAGACAGGACTGCGCCAATTTTGAGGTCTGTCTAGTCTTTTTGGTGAGTTCCAGACCTTCCAGCACTGCAAAGTGGGATGAAGTCTCAAAATATGGAGAAAAAAAAGTGTTAGGAATAAGCAGCTGCTCTGTGTCTTTCATGTCCTGAAAATTGACACTGATCTCTAAAATATTCAGGATGTGAGGCTGATTTCATTTTAACATTTTTAAGGTAGAGATCATGTTTTCAACAGGGGTTTTCAAAGGAATGTAATTGACAGTATATGTGTATATCGAATCAGTCCTCCACGTCTGCAGATTCCAAAGCCACAGGCTCCATCATGAAGTATCAATGGAGCACTATGTAGTTAGGTATAAATGAGTGCTGGTTGTGTCGATTTTGAATGTGTACAGATGATGTTTACTTATCTTTATTCCCTAATCAGTACAATGTAACAAGTGTTTACATATAATTTACATTGTGTTAGATATTTTAGGAATCTAGAGATGATTTATGGTATATAAAACTATTAATGGGGCTATACAAAAATAACAAAGCCATTTTCTATGAGGTTTAAGGATAGGCAGATTTTCTGATATAAGGGAATCCAGGAAACAATCCTCTATAAATACCAGTATATGTGGGGGGGGGGAAGAGGGATGAAATAAAAATGGAAAAAAAGGAATGTGTACTACAGAAGAAAAAAAGTAAAGAGCAATTCTAAGAGTAATATAAATGGATGTTGGTTATAGGATATTTGCTTCTTGTATGTCTGAGGATGTCTGAAATTATTGGTAGTTTTCTTTAAAAATATAAAGTTCTTCATGCTTTTTCAGCCTCAGCTTTAGGTCCTAATTGGAAATTTCAGAATAGTAAGAAAACACTAAATATCCTATTATAATAGCCTTCTAGATACATGGAAAATCATTTCAAATAAATAACCAGTCCATGAGAAGAACACATGCCCAAAAGATGAGGAAAGGAATGTTCCATATACTCTGTAAGGTTCAGTTGAGGCCTCAGGAAGAAGGCGGAGCTGAGCTGGCATCCACAGAAGCTAACTGTGATTGGGGAAAAGGGAAGGGAGGTAACAACATCAGCATTGAGTCTGGAGACCTTGAAAGTGAAAACAGAAGAACTGGAGGTAGTAACACCAATAAGAATTGTTAAACCTTGTAATCAGGAAAATATAAACAATATATTTCAATCAAATCAAAGCCTGGTAGAAGAATTAGTAATAAAATACGACTTCAATTGGAAATAGGCTTTAATTTTAAGTGATGGCAATGAATGCACTTAATATACCAAAGATGTTAGCGGATTCAGAGACAAGGCCAGAGCTGTAGTTGATCAATCTGTGACTCTATAAGCCATACCCTCTTTTTTAAGTGGCTGGTGGAAGTAATATTCCTTGCTATTTTTTGTATTTATTAAGTAGAAACATTGCATGAACAAAGCAGGCATTAATACCACCATTTTCCACTTTGCTTCCCCCTTCCACTGAGGGCCCTCCTCCATGGATTGCTGGTATGTGCTCTGGGGTTGTAGGCTATGAGTTATGCAAGCAGAGTCTGGGGGGGGGCAATGTCTCTGGATAGTCCCACCCACCTTGGCTTTTACAATCTTTCCACACCCTCTTCTGCACAATTCCCTGGTCCCTGGACTTACTCAAAAATCTCAAATAAGTCTGAAACTCTATACATGTATTGGTTCCTTTTTGCAACTCCATTTCACAACTCATCATACACGAAAGGAAGAAGATGTAAAAAGAGATTGATGTCTTGAATTTTAGATTTTAGAGTGAGTTGCCAATATAGAATCACTATAGTTGATTATATACAGATTAGAAATAGTGTGTTTTTTTCTATAGCGTATAAATATCAATGTATCCTTGTTTAAAAGTAATTAACTTTTTAGGTAAAAATGAATTCTTTAAGTATTTTTGGATTTTGATAATCGTATGACTTCATCGATGGATAAAAGGTAGAGAATTTTTATTCAATTTATGCCAGTTTTGATTCTTAAAATTAATGACTAAAGAAAACTTTGTAATAAAAGGTTTTATGTGAAATAGACTCCAATGACACCTAGCTTCACAGTACACGATTATCCAGATCATTTTATATTTCATGCTTTTCTCTAGGTGGCTTTGAAAATAATTCTCTCTGAAATACTCTTAAAATATATTCACATCAATAATAACACATGAAAAGAATATGCTGTTGACATTTTAAAGAAATATGAAGTTGTTTTAAAAATGTTCTCAAAGCTATAATTAGTACTCAAGTATTTGTATAGAAAAGCATGTTTAAAAGGAACTTATTTTAAAAAAAAAACAACTAAATTGCATTTAACAATTGTACTCTCTGTGGTTGTCTGAAGTTCAAGGCAAGGATGGATGGACAAGAAGGATTACCAAGGGGTAGGAAGAAACTTTAGAGTATTGTGAATATTCAAATGTTTCTAGGAAGAAGGAACTGACCTGCATTCACACAGTTATCAGCTGGTAATCACGTTCACAACCATGATACCACCCTGGTCATCAATCAATCAGACAAAACTGGGCCTCTTGAAGTCCTTCCATCAGACTCATCCACAGTTCAACTGAATGTCTTAAAGGTCCTTTCAATGTTGACTTGTAACCAGAGCTCTGAGAATGAATGAGGTCCTACCATTATGCCTGGAATTGTGGATGTAAAATGAAAGTCCCATTAGGACCCCTTTACAAACTTCATATTAGGGAAAATAGAAAGTCAGTGTATGGCGGGGGGGGGGGGAGAAGGATGAAACAGACTTTTTAAGAAATGGCATAAATCAGAGAAATATGTGACTTTCCTGCCAGAGGCAAAAGTACATTTTTCCCTATATTCCATGAGATTTCCCAATATCACCATAATAAATTTTCCCATTTTTCTTAAACATTCAAAGTCAGTGTTTGTGACTTGGAACTATGGTATATGCTGCCTTACATATAATAGATAGTTCATCAATGCTTGTAGAAATGGAAATAGTTATGAAATAGAAAACTAGAAGAAAAAATATATATATATAAGCTCCATTCCTCAGTGGGAATTCATACACATACAGAGTTGGTCTTTTAAAAAATAAAATAAAACTAACAGCAAGCTTAAATATTTCTTTTTCATTGTTTTGTTTTATAAGAGAAAGAAAGAAATGGAATAATATAAGATAAAATAACTATTCAACCTTAAAAAGTCAACTAAAATTCAAATTACCATTACCTATGTCTGAAAAAACTAACAAAAGTTCATTTTGTGTGCATGAATTCATTAACTATAGGAATATAATAGCTTCTCAAGCAATAAAAGGGTTCAAGTTTAAATTCAAAGAAGCTCTTGCATAAGACTTGTTCTCAAAACCTGAGAAACACGATGCTGTTAAAAGAAACTGTTTCTTCTGAGTCACAGTGAGCCTCTCACAGCTCTAACTTGTCTAGCTTGCTGTTTTAAAACCAAGATTTTTGGCCCTAAATTTTTTTCTAAATAGCTATTTATATATTAAACCATGCCTTAAGTATCCATCTAGATGAGATATTTTAGAATTTGATTTGTAACTATTTTTATGCAGTGACTAGAAATGTCTGCATAGCAAGACAAATAACCTGATCCCACCCACCCTCCTCTCGATAGATAACAATATGTAGACAATCCACCAATGTGTTTAGTGCCTAGTGTGATGTGGAGCACACAGATGTGACTATGTTTGACTGTGATCACAGTGATCCCCATGTTGTACCTGGGATGGTTTGTAACAAACAGAACACAGTAAAGTGCTGAAAGTACTCCTGAGATTAGATGATTACATTATGGCATCACTTACTTATCTTATTGCTGTGACAAATACCTGATAAGAACAAATGTGGCAGTCACCTTTGCAGTGCTAGCACAAAGCACCCAACCATAACTCCAGGAGAAACTCCATGATGGCAGGAAGAACATGGCATGGGCAGAGGCTGGACATCACCTCCCGGCCAACATCAGGTGGACAACAGCAACAGGTGAGTGTGCCAACCACTGGCAAGGGGAAGCTGGCTATAACCCCCATAAGCCTGCCCCCAACAACACACCTCTTCCAGTAAGGATCCAATTCCCAAATTGCCATCAGCTGAGGACCAAGAATTCAGAACACATGAGTTTATGGGGGACACCTGAATCAAACCAGGAAGGAAGATTTCACTTCAGCTCACAGTTGGAGGGATGCAGTCCAGCACAGCAGGGAAGGCCTGGCAGCAGGAGTATGACGCAGCTGGTCACATTGCACCTACAGTCAGGAAGCAGAGACTTTCTATATAGTCTAGGACATCAAACCCATGGAATTGCAGCTCTCAGTTAGGTGGGTCATCCCACCTCAATTAGCCTAATTTAAAAAACTCAACAATTAGAGGAGGGATTTGTTTCCATAGTGATTCCAAAATCAATCTTGTTGGCACCTGAGATAAACCATCACAGTTACAAAAAAAATTGTTGTGTTTGTGGGTGTCCTCTCTTTCTTTTATATCACTTCATCTGGGAAATAACAACTGGCATCTTTCCTGAGCAGTATATTAAAAACTGATGTCACCACAGATAGCTGTGAGAGGAAGCATGGAAATGAATCTTTGGGCCCAGTTAGGCCTTCAAATGATCACAGTCCCAAGGTACTCTGAAGAGTGAAATCTAAAGAAACAAACTTTGGAGATTGCTCAGTGGTTAAAGGAACTTGCTTGCAAAGCCTGATGGCCTGGCTTTGATTCCCCAGTACCTACATCCCACATAAAGCAAGATGCATACATAAAGTATTTCAAACATCTGGAATTTGTTTGCAGTGGCAGGAGCTCCTGCCATGCCCATTCTCTTTCTCTCTCCCTCTCTCTCTCTCTCTCTCTCTCTCTCTCTCTCTCTCATTGGCTAGGGTGCTTGCCTGCAAAACCTAATGACCCTGGCTTAGTTCCCCAGTACCCATGTGAAGCCAGATGTTCAGAGTACTGCATGCATCTCTCTCTCATCTCTCTCTCCTTTTCTTGAAAATAAATAAATAGATTTTAATGTATATATTTTTTAAGGAAGACTGAAATTTTAGGAGAGATCTTAAACCAGAAACACCTAGATTTAGATTATTGATTTCATAAATACATATGATAATAAATACTGTTTAAACTGTTAAGTTGGGTGGCATAATTTATTATGTAGTGATAGATAACTAATGATAATTTATGTTTACTGATTACATAAAGAAAACAGGATGGATGACAAACACTTGTAATCCCAGTACTAGGGAATCTGAGGCAGGAAGTTTGCTGCATATTTGAGGCAAACCTGGGCTACATAATGAGTATCAGGCCAGCTTGTGTTACATGGCAAGACTCTTGTCTTAAAATAAAATCCATAAATGTAGACATATAATTTTAATTTTTTTTTTTTTTTTTTGTGGTGCTGAGGACCGAACCCAGGGCCTTGTGCTTGCTAGGCAAGCGCTCATCCACTGAGCTAAATCCCCAACCCCTAAATTTATTTTTTCACTTTCCTTTTTTAAGTGTTTTTATTTGTAATGGAGAGAAAGAGAGAGAGAAAGAGAGATAAATAGAGAGAAAGAGAGAGAGAGAGAGAGAGAGAGAGAGGACAATGGTTGTGCCAGGGTCTCCAGTAATTGCAAAATGAACTGCAGATACATGCGCCACTTTATCTATCTGGCTTTACATGGGTACTGGGAATCGAACCCAAGTAGTTAGCCTTTGCAGGCAAGTGCCTTTCTTAACTGCTGAGCCATCTTCCCTGCCCTAATTTAAAATTTTATTGCCAGGGCCAATTGAGAATGTAATCAATATTCCCACATTTATTTAAATTAAAATTAACAATTTTTATAAAACTCTAAACTTTTATATGCTTATATTGCTTTTGCTTTTTAAAACAAGCTATTAGTATTATAGTTTATGTATGAAACATTTGCTTTAGTCTATGGCCATCCCACCCTGAACATGCCCGATCTTGTCTGAAACATTTACTCTCCATCAGAATTTCTCTTTAATAGAGAGGACAACTTTTTATATGCAATGTGACACCTGTTTGCCTTTCAAGTTGTAATTTTTTTCAAAATTAATAAATGCCACTATATAATAACCAATGACAAAATTTAGAAAAAAAAATTAATAGTTCATTCAAACTTAAGAACAAAGAAATGAGTCAAGGCCATTTGTGTTTCCTCCTCCGTGAATTCTCTGTTGAGATCAGTACCCCATTTTGTGAGGGGGCATTTGGGGTTTTTGTTATTAATTTTTTTGAGTTTTCTGTAGGTTTTGGAAATTAGGCCTCTGTCTGAGTTGTAGCTGGCAAAAATCATTTCCCAATTTGAAGGGGGTCTACTGGCTCTGAGTATGGTTTGTTTGTCTGTACAGAAGCTTTTGAGCCTGATCAGGTCCCATTGGTTAAGTGTTTGTCGTATTTCCTGGACTGCTGGAGATTTGCTCGGGAAATTTTTTCCAACTCCTATTTCATGTAGAGTTCCTCCTATTTTTTCTTCAGCTACGGAAAGCAGTGTGGAGACTTCTGAACAGAAAGGACCTAGACCTTCCAATGGACCCAGCTATCCCTCTACTAGGCATCTATCCACAAGATGTCACATCTCGATGCAGAAACATTTGTACAACCATAGTTATAGGAGCTCAATTCATAATAGCCAAGAATTGGAATCAACCCAAATGCCCATCCATGGAGGAATGGACAGAGAAACTGAGGTATATGACAGAATTTTACTCAGCTGAAAGGAAAAATGACATATTGAAATTTAGGAAAAAATGGTCTGACTTCGAGCAGATCTTACTAAGTGAACTCTCAAAAGAACAGAGAATCGAACACCACATATTCTCCCTCATAAGTGGCCCTTAACCAGGATAACCATTTTCTTTATGCAGACTAGTAGAAAGAAGTGAGACGTTATGAATGAGGGGTAAGGGATGGGGGAGGGGAATGGCTTAAACATGAGAATAAACCATATTAGGTTCAAAACTATAAAATCCTTACAAGCATACTGTAACCTGTTGAGAAAGTAGTGAGCGTCGACTGGCAAGAGGGGCCATGAGTAGTATGGGAGAGAGTCTAAGCCTGTGAATAATTAGATCAGCCTGACAACCCCTGGTTCCAACCACTGGTTCCTTCCCTCACTGAGCTGTTGACCAAAGTGACTCATAAGATTCCAACAACAAGACAGAATTCTGTCAAAGCTCTTGAGTGCCCTCCCCAGGCCTGAGGCAAAACCCTGTTGCTGAAGAAACCACAGAATGCCATCGACCAGCATCAAGAGACCCTACAACATCCAGAATGGTATCCAGCCCACAGAAGGCAGTTAGTGTAGTGCTGGAAGGCACTGCACAGGCTGCCAGGGGAAACTGATCAATGACAGCTGGAGTAAACAGAGACCACTGACACAAAACACAATCTGCGGTCTTGAGTAGGTTGACCACACCTCCTACTGGGAGAGAACAGCAAACCAAGAAAGGAGCATTTATGTAATGGAGGAGCCTGGGCCTGGGGGAGACAAACAACAGCTTTCGAATTCAACCAATTTTCCACTTAGTGAGGGGGACCCCTTGTCTGGAACTTGTAATTCAGAGTGATAGGCACCGGATCCCGTACTCTTGGGCTCCCAAGACAAGATGCACTATGGGACCCATTACAGGGAGGCTACTAAAAATAGAATCTAGGTAATCCAGAATTGTGTATATTTGTTAACCTACACTGATCTCACTCTCCGATGGAGATTGTGTTTGTATTTTTCAGGATGCAGCAAGAGAGTTGGGGCCCATCTAACCCTACCAACCGACTGTAGGACGATACCTGAGATTCTGGCAAAAGAGGAACCACCACAGTCATACCATGGAGGATCCATATGGAACCCCACAGAGAATGTCGAGATGAACAAGGAACCCACAGCCACAGCCATTAAATCAACACAGGTTAAGCCAGTGAGACAGAAACCAACGATTTTGACACAAAGACCTCTAAGCTCACAACCTTAAAGCAGCCTTAATACTCATCCACCACGACTCAGGGAACTGTGCGGAAGAGGGGGCAGAAAGATTGTGAGAGCCTTGGTGGAGGAGATTATCCAGAGGCATGGCCAGGAGAACCTGGCTGAATACTAGGTTATCCATGGTCCCCTGTCACAAGGACTGATTCAGATGACCTATGGAGGAGGTTATCCAGCGGATTGGGGAGGGTAGGGCAGCGGGGAATTGGGGATAACAAATCATTGTTTGCCCACTAAATATTGTAACCATTATGGACAATAAAAAGAAAAAAAGCACAAAGAAAGACATATTCTCACATTTCACTAATTTTTTTTCTCAGAAAGTTAGAAGTGAAACACAAATAAGTTTACTTCTCCCAAATGTAATGTTGCATGCTATTTATCAGGTGCATAAACCCTTATTTTCAAAGAAAGAAAAACAGAGTGAAAAACTTTCATATTAAGAAGATATATTATCTTTCAAGCAAGTCAGATGAATGTGTTTAAAACAGTTATTCATTATACCAATGCCGTGAAATTCAATTTAAAAGTCATGATACATACCCAACAAAATTTTCTGTTAGGTGCATCCTTGGTAGCTCTCTTTCTGTTTTCACTTTAATAATAAAAGTTATAGAGAGAGAGAAGACAGGAGGCAAGCAAAGATTAATAGGATTCAAATTCAATGGTTTGATACTTTCTCAGTTTCTAAAATAAATCAACAAATAGGTCATCTCATCTTAAAAGCATAGACCACAAAGCATAATGGGGTTTATGCATATGAAAGTGGTGGCTGCAAATGCCAGCAGAGAGCACATTGTCATTAAAGAGGAACAAAAAGCACACTCAGTCTGCCATGCAACACATACGAAATGGATGATCACAGCTGTTTGAGAGGCTTGCCTAAAGTCTAATAAATTTAACTTTAGTAGAATGGCAATATTTGATTTTTCACTAGAGTTAATATATTCATTCAAAGCCATTACTTTAACAATATATAAGCATAGTATTCACTTACCAGCGATGACAAATGTGTTTATTTATAGCCCTTTTTTCCTCATTGTAAAAATCTATCCATTACAGAACCTCCGGCCATGTACAAATAAAATTAAAGAAAGGCTTTTGTTTTCTCAAAAGATATAAATGAAGGGTAGACCATACCAAATTCTTTGGATGCAGGTCAATATTTTGATTGTAATGTAGAATACTAAAACGACTTTACCTCCCCAGAGTTAAAAGGTAAGGGTTTTAGTCACCAAAATATGGTACCAAAGCAGTAAGTTTTCATTCGATGCTCTAGATGAAAACTTATAATTAGTCAAATTTGGGAAACACTGACACATTTATTCATATATCTGGCCACCATCTTCCTCAGCAGACACCAGCATGACACACCAAGTGTTATTTGCCTGGATAAGCCTCACTTCAGTTTCTTCACCTACTCCCAATTCCTGGTAAATTTTTTAAGTGTCTTCCCATAACCCAACCCCCCATGCATCTGCATTTTACAAGGTTTGAAGAAACACAGGCACTATGTAATTGACTCAATTTATATAATTATGTGAAGAATTTTCCCCATCACAAGCTTTTACTTTTCAAAGGAGGGCTCCTAAAAGAATCTCCTTAGAAAAAGGTGCTACCTGGGGTATCCGGTGCCATGTTTTAACCATAAGGTCGTTTGTGTTCACTAAGTCTGGAGAAAATCTTTCTCCAAACATTCTTTTAAATTGGTCAAGATTTCAGCTTAGGCTTCTTTAAAACTAAAACTAATTAAAATAACCCTTGAAGACATTGACTTGAAGCAAAATTGTATGGTTCACTGGAGACTATGACAGCACACTTAAATGCTGACTACTTCAAGTGAGTATAGAAATAGGATCTGGCTCAGTGTTTATTTTATTGTTGTTGTTGTTTGTTGTTGTTAAGACACATCATGCAAAAGGATGTTATATAGGACATCTACAGTTATGTCACATTTAATCGTTATAATATCTCTACAACATATACATCACACTCCTTTAATATAAGTGTATATAAAATTCAAAAAGATTAAGTAATGTACCTAAAGTAGCATAATTTGTAAGGGACAAAACAGATTCAGAATGCAGGCTCATCTAAAAGACTAAGTGTTCTGCACTCAACATACTTTCTCTTCCTTACCAATTAAAATCTACTCAAATGGTTTTAAATAGCCGATTAAAATAAATCACCATAAGCATGTAATTCCATAAGTCTTGGTCCACTGGGGCTTCATATTCCCCTTTACTCACTGGAAGCAGTCTGACACACTAACCCTATCTCGGATGGCTCAGAACATACTGTGAATCATCTGACCTCAGATTGAAGTATGTACTTGTGTAAAATGATAAATTTTGAAAGGATATAAAAAGCTTAATGTTACATAGGTAGATGTTTATAGAAATACAGTCACCTACCCATGTATTTATTTGAGTCTCTGCTGTGAGACAGTTTAAGGGGCCTGGAAAGCAAGAGCAAAGAATGTCCTTGAGCATGTGGGGAGAAAATCTTGACCATCCTTATCTCTTACTCCCTGAAAGGAGTCCTTGCACTATCCACTTTGCTGGGAATCTGAGGAATCTGGTTTTTCATTATATCTATTTCCTAGAAGAAGAAATTGAGAGATGAGATCACTCCCCTTCCTTAAAATATGGAGGCACCTAGATTCCTGGAGCCAGGGATGGATTGATCAGTTCAGTCCCTGTCCTGTAAGCTCCCATAAAAGACCCCAATCTAGGTCTCTAGGTGGGCTTTCCCACTTTCTGGGAAGCCCTTCTTGCTTCCTCTTTGGGTAGGAGTCTGTATTCTTTCCTTCTCTTAAGCTCTCTAAGCTCTATCTCTATAAATTCTATACAAAATCTTTATAAACTTTATCGTCTGCTATGTAGGTTTTTATTTGTTCAATTTCATAAGACACGAATCCAGAGGCCACTGATTCAGTGGAAGCTTTGTGCAACCATGAGTGTCTGGCACCTGAGCTCTGGAATTATCGCCCACCTCAGAGCCAAGAAAAGCTCCATTGCACTCAAATCCTATATCAATCGGTACAATGTTTTCAGAAAAATACAGTTAATGGTTCTTTAAGTTTGCTTTATAAAACAGCACTATCATACCCAACTAGATTCATCTCCTTTTGTTAATCTAATTTCTAATGAGTATGTCATGTTTCCACTTAGAGTGTCAGGGCAATTCATGAAAGATAATAAGGTCTTTTACAACTTTGTTGTAAATCAAAAATGACTCCCGAGTTTGGAAAATTATACATCTGGAATAGGAAAGGCAAGTTAGTTTACAAAAATCGGGAACAATACAGAAACTTACTGCTGTAAATGATGATCTAGAAACAGAGGTAGTTACTGTTAATTTTTTTTTGTTATTTTTAGAGCAAAAGAAGTTGAATCATAGACCACCTGTTGAAGAGGATGAATATAACCTAGAAAATAAAACAACGACCCTTGAATCACTTGAGGATTTAAAAATAAGTATATAGTACTTGAGTAGGCCTGGAGAGATGGCTCAGAGGTTAGGGTGCTTGCCTGCAAAGTCTAACAACATGGTTCAATTCCCAATACCCACGTAAAGCCAGATGTGCAAAGTGGCACATGCATCTGGAATTCAATTGCAGCAGCTGGAGGCCTTAGCACACCCATTCTCTGTCTATCTCTCTTTCTCACTCTCTCTACTTGCAAATAAATAAAATATAAAAAGTATTAGAATAAAAATCATAATGTGGAGAATAAGGAAATCACTTATGTAAACTACCTTGAATTCTCATGAAAGTCTATGAAATATTACAGATGAAAATCTGAGCCCAGGTATATGGTGGGCACACTCCTGAAATCCAAGCACTCAGGAATCCAGAGCAGGTGTTTTGTGACTTTGAATCCAACCTACAATACATATTGAGACTCTGTCAAAAGAAAGAGAAGAAGAAAAAAGAAAGAAGAAAGAGAGAGGAAGGAAGGAAGGAAGGAAGGAAGGAAGGAAGGAAGGAAGGAAGGAAGGAAGGATGGGAAGAGGGGAGGAAAGGAGAGAGGGAGGGAGGAATGGAGGGAGGGAGGGAGGGAAAGAAGAAAAAGAAAAATGAAAAGAGGAAGGAAGGAAGGAAAGGAAGAGAAAAGAAGGAACAGAGGGAAGAATAAGAAAATGGGAAATAACTATTAACCAGTATAATTTTATAAAATTATGTTTTATCATATATCCTCTATAAATACATGTATTATACTCTAAATTAAAATCCCCCTAATCTATGGATAGATCCAGTATGCATGCCAAGGAAGTACCCCAGTGGGTAGGGGACAGAGAGGAGGGAAATGGGGACATCTTCACAAGATTTGTTCATGCAATGTATATACTTATTCATAATAAGGATATTTTTAATAATACAAATGAATGCTTTCCATATTGAACTTACTTTTATTGCCACAATGTTAGAGTATTGTTAGAATTTTAATCTTTGTTGTTCATTGGATGACATCTGCACTATTTCAAATTTGGTTCAATTAGTATTTTCAATTAGTTCTAGATTCCTACACAAAGCATTGTGTTGGCCAATCTAGAACCCTACAGACTAGTAGGGTTAATAAATTGAAGAGATAAGTTTGGTTTCAGCTTAGTTTTATAATTGTGTTTGAATTTTGCTCAATTAGTCTAAGGGAGGAAGAAAATAGAAGGATATGGGCTTCTCAAAATCATAGCTAACTAAGTAAACTCATGTGCAGGTTGTCATTCTTAATGAGAACATTGTCACATGTATGGACTACACAAAGGACACTGGAGGCACTAACCATCCTGTCATGCTTGTTTGACGTGATCTGAAGATAAGACAGGAAAACTCAAGCAGAAGGCCTATCTTTACAAATATTCAGACATGTGATCCTGAGATTTATAACTATTCTTAAATAGATAACCTTCCTAATTGAGGAAATTGTTCCTTATGTTACATAAAACCTGGCATTGCCCTCTACTTAAAAATCAAATACTTTGGTCGCATTTCACTTTTCTGCAAATAGCAACATTTTCACAATTGTAGTTGGTGATTAGTTTTCAAGAATTTCAACAAGATGTGGAGAGAGCTCTGTAGTTAAAAGCACTTGCTCTGCAAGCCTGAAAACCTGATTTCAGATGCCTAAAACTATGTGAAGCAGGACACACAGTGGTGCATGCATATATAATCCCAAGGTTCCTACAGAAATTGGAGGTGGGCTCAGGGGAATCCCGAAGCTCACTGACCAGCTAGTCTGGTCTTTGAATGACAATGAGAGCCTGTCCCAAGTAAGGCAGAAGGAGGGACAAATGACCTGAGGTTGTTCTCTGACTCCCACATGCATGCCGTGGTATGTGCATGTCCAAACCATACATGCACACACATGCACACACACACACACACACACACACACACAAATTTCAAGGAATGATTTCTCAAAGATTAGGTAGCTCTGTTCATGTCCAAGAATAAATATCAAGTCCAGAATTCGTTTACTAACAGATACTGAAGTTTTGCATAAGCAATCAGTGATAAATTTTCTTTCACTTTCAAATTCTCTCTTGAGATCAACTTGTACTGCGCTGGCCTGTACTCAAAGACAGTGCTAAAAAGGGAAAAAGAAATAATATTCACCTGCTCTGCTTCTTTCAAGCACAAGTTATTTTCACCATTTTTAGCATAAACCAGACACCTGAAATGTAAGGCTACTATTTCTATGTCTCAATAAAAATCAAACTCAAGAGTTCCACTTGGACTCCTTCTTTGAGGCACTTTCTGAGTTGCTATGAGTTACATAAACATATCATGGGACTCCCGTTCAGGTTCTCACCATCAAGTTTTATGAAGCCAGTCATCCAATGCCTCCATGTGCTCTGGAGAAATGAATTAACCTTACTTTGGCCATTGATGTCTACTTCTACCACTTCTTTTTGATAAATTGTGGCTGGAGAAATGAGATGGAAATATACACAAATTACTTGTAAAGCCCAGCCTGTGCTGAAAGCCACCCCTCTTATAACCTGTGCACTGCAACCCTTCACTCCTTTAGCTAGCATCGGTAGTGTTCAGCAGGTGCAATGGAGAAAAAAGTGAAAATGGCCTCATAAATCACTTCATCCTAGAGAGATAAGTGAGATCATGTTCAAACCAACGCATATAGTTCCTCAGAAATCATTTGCAAAGGCAGTTTTCTACTTCTTTAAGTTAGCAGTCATTACCATCAAACGAACATTCTGTGAGTTACATCTTTGATGTATACTCATGATAGACCTCAGTGCTATGAAAATCTGGAATACTTTGTTCCCTGGATTCCCATTCTCTACAGTTGCCTAATTGCTGGTCTATGCGCACTGTGGATTTCACCATTGTATAATGAAAAGGCATTACACAAATTCCCTCTGGAAATTAAATAGAAAAGCCATGCATCCACAAACTTGGCATATTTCTTGGAATTGATGCCTCCTAACACAGTGCATTTTAAACCAATTACTCTAATGGTGTTCAAAGACTGTGTTTCAATATCATCACTCTGCATTATTCTCAAGAGCCGGGCTTTATGTACAGTGACTGCAGACACTCTCAAACAACAGATGCCTTAGATAGAAGATGAGCCTGTCATAAAATATCTGCCACCTGCTTTTGCCCATCATGAGTCCCTTAATAGCTTTTTACCTGTGGGCATATTGAGCCACCAAAGAGAAGTGTCATTCCCACAAGTCCCACCACAAAAGCAATACTTAGGAGGTTGGCATCAGAAAGCCATCTGAAAGGCATTTCCCAGTACACTGCTGCAATATGTCATTTTTGAAAATGCCATGTTAGTAGATATGACTTAGGGAATTGACTTAATAACAATAATAACAATAAAAATGGCTGGCACTTAGCAAGGAAAGTGTCTCTCATCCCAAAGGGCCCACGCATGCTTTAGATTGAGAAATGCAGTCAACCCCAGAAGGGTGACGGCACTCAGTACAGCAATGGAAGTTTAGGAAATCATCCCTGAGGACAGCGCAAGCTCCCCTCTGAAAGAGATACCATATGCTTTTCAGTTTCCACAAGGCATGATATCATCTTGGATTTTCATCTCTTCAGAAAAGATGACAAAAAAATGGGCTTTTGTGTACCATTGTAGGAAGAAACTATTGAGAGTAAGGGAAATTGGCCTTGTAGTTGGTGAGCTCAAATTTAGAAAAGAATCAAAATAGATTCAAATCACCATAGCACACTTTTTTATGCTGTATAGGATCTCAAAGCAGTGGCTGGTTTATAGACACTTCATTGAAATACAAGCCAAGTGGGCTTCTATGTAAGAGAGAGAGAGAGAGAGAGAGAGAGAGAGAGAGAGAGAGAGAGAGAGAGAGAGAGAGATAACAGACTGAATGGCCTGGGTAATTCTGATCCTCATGGACCTTGTTCAGAGAATAGGTGTCATCATCTTGGCTAATGGCTTATTGATCTTGAGGAATGAAGCCATTACATAGAGGCCTGCATGCAATCCCAGCAAGTTCTATGTTCAAGTGAGACAACCTGCCTCAGTAAATAAGGTGGAAAACAATTGAATAAGATGCCCAATGTCAACCTCTGGCCTCCACATGCATTCACCCAAATATGAATGTGCATACTCACCCACCAATACACACACATGAACACAACACACACATATGTACATTCAATAAACATTGAAACTAGGCTCACTGGATAAAGTGCTTGCAATGCAAGTGTGAACAGTGGAGTTAGGAACTCACAAAAGCTGGATGAGTGTGGCAGCTGCCTATGATCACACTGTAGGAGGCAGAGAAGGGCAAGCTGGGTAGCCAGACTTGCTGAATCAGTGAGCTCTGAGCTCAAATGAGAGATCATGACTCAGTAAATTAAAGAGGAACATGATTGAGGAAGATACCTGACCTGAACCATTCACCTTCACATACACACACAGGTGTATGCATCCCCCCGACACACACACACATGCACACCACATATACACATACCAAAAAATGAGAAGTTATGCCAAGATAATGGAGCTCTGAGTTTCTTCTTTCCGTTCTCATTCTTCCAATCACAGCTTCCATTCTTAAGTGAACTTCATGTTCCAAAAATGGCATTTCAATTCCCTTTTCTCTTTACAGACAAGTAACAGTAGAAATGGAAATAAGGGTGAGGAGAAGAGAGTATGCCAAGTAGAGATTCCCTTTAAGTAGCCTTCCCAACAACTCAGATACTATTTGAACATATATGTCATAATTCAGTATTGACACGGAGGTATGAATACTCATATGTGAACACATTACCACCTGAATAGAATAGGCTCCTGTTGCAAGGGCAGATAGAAAGCACAAACACTATTGTGCCTCTGGATTGAGCAATTAATAATCACTTCCCTGAACTGTCATAGATTTGAAAACTAACATTCTATCAGACTTCGCCAATAGCACTTAGTGAATGCATTCTGTGCCATAAATTGTCATAACGTTGAGTCAAATAATACCAATATTAATAATACTTAGCACCAATTGAATGTTTTTGTCATATTTTTGCCCAAGATCTTTATACAGTGTATATCAGAAAATTCTCATTCAAGCTCCATTCAGTAGGTTCTATTATTAGACTCTTTTATCACACTGTAAGGGGTAGAGGTCAGTGCCTCAAGCAGACATGAGTCCATTTATTTCCAAATTACATGTATTTGTCTTAAGGTAAGCACTACAAAAGTTCTGAGTATTTTTCATATACTAGGAGCAGGTTCATTGCTGTTCTAGTCACCAGCTACTTGCTGCCTTTGAAACCATCACTTTAAAACCTAAGAAAAAGCAGAACTGTAATTTAGCTTGATAGAGAAAATTCCCCTAAGAAAAACTGACAACCCTACAGAGCTATTAAGATATTTCCATGTCAAAATACTTTTTATCCCAAAGAAACTTTCTTTTCTAAAGAAGTCCCTACGGCAAAACTGCCAAAGCTACTTTACGCTTATAGTGCATGTTTTCTTACTGCTCCTGTATTTGTGAAATCTTAACAGCACTTAAAGAAGAACCTGAATAGAGCAGAGTTGGATGTTACCAGAAAGTTCAAAAGTTCAGCCCATAGTAGCCAGTAAATAAGACTCTATAAGAAAATATTTTATTTTCTTGCCACCATTACAGTCTGTACAATCACAGTTCATGAACACAACAGGTATTTGTGTTAGATCACATGTAGCATAAGAACACTGTGATTTGGGGGATTTTCATCAATTGTCGCATTGAGCAATGAGTGATGATTTATAAAAGGTAGGTTGGGGAAAACTCATCCCAAGGTTTTTTCAACTTCCATAATTCCATGTCCATATGTGACATCACTTTCAACAATTTTATGCTCTTTAGTGTTCTGTAGAATACTTCGGGCTTAGTATGTGTTTAAATTATTAGAAGATTAGATGGAGAATAGATTAATAGAAAGGGACAGATGAACATGAGTGTTTATATATTAAGTAGATTGTCTATTTTTTTTTGAGGTAGGGTCTCACTATAGCCCAGGCTCACCTGGAATTCACTATGTAGTCTCAGGGTGACCTCAAACTCATGGTGATCCTCCCACCTCTGTGTCCCGAGTGCCTCCCTACAGAGTAAATGCATGAGAATTCATAACTTCTATTTAAAACCCTTACCTCAGAGCTTCTTTAAAAATTATGTTTTTTTTAAATTTTAGAATTTTCAAATCAAATCACCAAACTCAAAATTAAGAACTCACTGTCATTGTTTATTTTATTTACCCACTCCAAATTTTTGGTGATAAATAATTCAAATCACATGTCATTCACTTATAAATAAAAATTCAAATAAGCTAGATCGATATACATTTTGCTTTCTGATTTACTTTAGCTAAAAAATAAAATTTTCTACCACAATTAAAGTGTCAGTAATTTACTTATTTTATGTTTAGTTTGCATGCAGTTCGAATCTTAATGGGAAAAATAAATTTCAGGGAAGTTAAAGGTTTATGCAGCATTTATCACTTCACAGGGTTATGACAGGGCCAAGAACATCAGCACAAATGGTAGAGTAAGTTGAAGGACAGGCTGATGATCAGGAGAGGAAAGGAAAGCAAATTCCTGAATCAGTTCTTTATCACATTTAATAGTTTGGTTGATTTAAGCCCTAGATTAAGAACAGCCTATAAATTAACTTCCATGCTCAACAAAGGTGAAAAAATACACACACACACACACACACACACACACACACACACACACGCATACACACACCTGAGCTAAGTACAAATATTTAAATTATGAATCATTTGCAGTTGAGCATATTTGTATTCATATTTCTCACCAAGGAAAATACCAACCTTAACTAGGTTTCCAGGTTTCTATGTCTTTTTCCATCATTACTTCCTTGGGAGACTTTCACCTAAACCCTCAACTTTTGATTAAGTTCAGTTAAACATTAAAGAAAGGCTACATCTCTGGCAAATTCAAATAGAAATATCCTCCTTTCTTTTTTTAACTTTATTATCTTTTATTTATTTATTTATTTATTTATTTATTATACATAATGAGATACATTTAATGAACCAATAATGAGTTGCTATCCCCAGTTCCCCAAGGTCTCTCTTCCCTATCCCCAATCAGCTGGGTATCCTCCTCCATCGGCAGACTGGATCAGTCTATGGGGTAGGGAGTTTTGAATAGCCTAGGAGTCAGCCCAGTTCCACCCACCTTAATGTGATGTTACTGAGAGGGGCCATGTCTCTGGATATTCTCCCCCACCATGGCTCTTACAATCTTTCCGCCCCCCTCTCCTGCTCAGTTCCCTGAGTCATGGTGGGTGAGTATTAAGGCTGCTTTATTGTTGAGGTCTTAGGGGCCTATGTACTTCTGCTTTAGGTTGTGTTGAAAATCGTTTCTTTCACTTATCTATTTTATGCAGATTAGCATAATTTATCTCAGATGGGACAGATTTGGATTAATATTTTCTTGTAGATCATATTTCCTTGTCATTTCCATTTGCATTCTCATTCCTAAGCAGATATCCCAATATTTTCTCAGGAATCACTTGTCAGAAATATTCATTTTCTTCAGGAACCTACTAGGAGATTAGGAATATAAAGAAAATTTACATTTGAAATAGATTCTATTCCAGAAGGATCAAAGTTATAATCAAATGACAAAGATCAAAGCTCTAAAGTGTTTGGCAGATATTATAGGGAAGCAACTTCATGACATCAATATAAAAATTATTTCTATATAAAAATCTAAAAATCAAAACCAGAAAACAATAAATTTGAAGAAATGAAAGTTGAGAATTACTCATTTAAAGACAGTTGAACACAAAAATAACATAATAGGAAAGATTTGTTTCAAGACTGGATCTCACAAAGAAAATATATTCACAAAAATTCCTTTAGCAATAAATTAAATCTAATATCAAATAAAGAATTACAAAAGGCATAGACAAGATCATTTTTAAAAACTAGAAATTGGGCTGCAGAAATTGCTCAGTGGTTAAGATGCTTGCCTACAAAGCCTAAGGATCCGAGCTCAATGCCGCAGTACCCACGTAGAGCCAGATGCACAAGGTGGCACATATATCTGGATTTCATTTTTAATGGCTAGAGGTCCTGGCACAGCCATTCTTTCTTTATTCCTATCTGCCTCTTTCCCCCTCTCTCTTAAATAAATAAATAAATGGTGACATTCTTTTAAAAAGTAGAAATCCAAGTTACTAAAATACTTGAAACTCGTCTCAACATCATTACTTAGTCAAAGAAATATAAATTATTTGTAAAGCAGTGCTCTAGATACTTGATTCATTAAATGTTTAATATAGTGACAAATGTCAATTATGGTGGAGCAACGGGAACTTTGAAAACTGCTTGTGGAAATGAAAACTGTTTCCAGCAGTGTAGAAGACAGTTTCATAGACTAGGACTAAAGATAAGCCTTCTCAATGATCCATTTCATTCCTTAGTATTTGCCTTAGAGAAAACTGACATGTGAACACTGAGTTACTGACTTTTCTCAATGCCATGACCAGGTGCCTAACAAGAAGTAACTCAAGGGACGAAGGATTTATTTCGGCTTGTGAGCTGATTCTGCCCATTATGGTGAAACAGGCATCTGGAACATCTTATATCCTCTCATTTTGGGGGAACAGGAAGCAGGGAGAGGGGAATGTGAACACTCAGGGAGCTTTCTCTCTTTTCCCTGTCTGTTCAGTCTGGGACACAAGCCCATGGGATGGTTCTGCCTACATTTAGGGTGAGTCACTTTTCCTCAATTCATTCCCTTTGGAAATGCACTCACAGGCATTTTTACAGGTATGCTTCACCAATACCCTAGGCAGTTCTTAATCCAATCAAATTGACAGTTGACATTCACACACATACACACACACTTATTCACTGTGTCCATGTGCAGAGCAGTATTTTCAAGCATCCCCAACTAGAAATAAGCCAGGGCAGGTTCATGGACATAAATACTGATAAAAATGTAATGACTATAAGAACAGTCTTATAAACACTGTAAAAATATTATGCTAAAGCAGAACATGCCAGAGAATACACACAGTATCATTTTATCTACAGGGCATTTAAGTAAAATGTGACTTTTAAATAAAATTATAAAAACTTCCACTTCCCTTTCAGCTGATGTAATGTTCATTCTTGACCTAAGTGGTAATTGTATTGGCATTTACATAGTAACTATTTATTAATCTCTCACTTCTCATTGTCCAGTTGACTATGAATCCATCAGTAGGTTAATCCTTGATGAGAGTATATTATTGATGTTCTATGTCTTCGTGTTTCCAGGCTCTCCTTATTCATTATATGAGAAAAGATGCACACACAAAAATCAAAGCAGCAAGAAGAAATATAAGTTTTGGATGTGCTGTCAGAGAGATGAGGTGAAAGACATTCTCAAAGACCCTGAGATATTGTTTGGAGCTTTTTAATGAGGTCTAGGAAAAGAAAAAGCTTGGTACTAAGGGACATAATGGCTCTCTCTTTTGATTGACAGTCTTGGATTATACAAGATTGTTCTCTATTGTGCATGACTTTTCCAATAATGCATAGATCTAAGATGAAAATAGGGAATTCTCCCTAAGATTTTACTTAGAAGACACTTTGCCTTACTGAGAATGAACCAAAAACCAGGCTGGTTCATCCCACTATCTCCTGATCCCCCATATATCTCAGAACATGTTTAAATAAAAATCTAACCAGAAAAACAGAGTTACTTGAGTTTGCAAGTATGATTTTCATATAAATTATCTAAAACTTTAACTTTTATTTTCTAAAAAGAAAAATGTCAAAGATCAGGTAATATTGAAATACTAACTGCTTCTAGCTCAGAGAAAATTATGTAGTAGCATTGCTGGAGACCAAAAGAGCCCACTATACTTTCTTTAAAGAAAATGTCACACTGTACTTGTAGTCAAGAATACTTAAAATATATTTGTCACACTAAGAATAAGCCTCCTCTACCTCTGACAGTATGAAAAATAAACCTTGGCAGTTACATTTCAGCTATGAGAGGAACTTTCTGACAGCTTGCCTCCTTATTGCTCAAAAGAAGGTGACTTAAATGAATTAATGTCAGGTGGATTAGTAAGGTTCTATTTGAGCTGACAGAAGATTATGTCTGTACAGCTACTTTAAACTCTCAACATTAGTCTAAAGAAAAGGAGAATGTCTTGGTTTGAGAGTAACTGAGGTTTTGAATACCAAATGTATTTCTTGGTGGAAAAAAATCAACATTGTTTCTAATTTGGGAAGAAAAAGGTACAGTATAATCAATATAGTACCAGGGCTACCTGATAAGAACAGGTGTATTTTATATGTATGTGGATGACTTGACCTTATAAACAAATAATTGATTTGGGCAAAATAAAAGGAAATATCAGCAATGTCAATATCATGGGTTTAGCCAGAAAAAAGTTGTTTTTTTTCTTAAAAAAAAAACAATAGCAAGTTGCCAGATGCACAAAGAGGTGCATGTATATGTATTCTGTTTGTAGCAGCAAGAGGCCCTAGTGTGTCCATTCTCATTCATTCATTCTCCCTATGTTTCTCTCTGTCCTTAAATAAATAAAAATATTTTTTTAAAAAAATGGCAAGGGGCTGAAGAAATGGCTATGTGGATAAAGGCACTTGCTCACAAAACCTGTAAATGCATTTTACCCTGTGCTATGTGCTCATCACTATGTAACTCCATCATAGTCAAGGCTCTTTTTGTGACGTAGATTTGATAATGCCTGCATTTCCTCTTAATTCTTCTAAGCATCCTTATTTCTCAGTCTGATTGCTTATGTTCACACTTCTATAGATGTCAGTCATTTACCACTACTATTATGTAAACTATGAAAGATAATTTTAAACATTATCAACTTAGAAGCCAAACACAAATACAAGCCTAGTTAGCTCTTAAACACTCCCTTATTTTAGCTTGCAGAGATGTGGAGGTTTGAATTAGGTGTCAGCTATAAACTATGCGTTCTAAATGTGAGGTTCCCAGCTGGTGGTAATTTGGAAATTGGAGTTCTGCTGGATAAAGTATGTTGTTGGGGGAAGGCTTGTGAGTATTATAGCAAACTCCCCCTTGCCAGTGTTTGGCACACTCTCCTGCAGCTATTGTTCACCTGAAGTTGGCCAGGAAATGATATCCATCCAATGCTCATGCCATATTTCCCCCGCCATCATGGAGGCTCCTTTCAAGTCTGTAAGCCAAAATAAACCTTTTCTTTCCATAAGCTGCTTCTGGTCAGGTGTTTTCCCCAGCAATGAAAAGGTAACTACAACAAAAAGTAAATAAATTTTTGGCCCATTTCTCAAAAGATAGAAACTTCCAATGTAACATATTATATTATGCATAAAGACTTACTGTAAAATAAACACTAATCATCAAAATGTCCCTAAGAGCAAAAATAAACCTAAATTAGGAGAAGATCCTTTCAAATTTTAAATCCACTGAAAAGACAAAACTGAGCATGTTTTAAGAAAAAAAATGTTGTACATGCTCTGCAAATCCAAGAATTCTAGCACTATTACATTGATGATGACTAACCCAACTCTCATTTCAATAGAGAACCATTTTTTTTACTATTAAATGACCTCTAAACTACCCACATGCATGATTTCATAAATCCTATATGACAGACCTGAGGTTTTCAAGTGATTTTTAATCCAACACTTCCTTTGTGCTTTACATAGTTACTTTCTTTATCTTCCTAATAGATAGTGAGTGTTTCCTTTCTTGGACTCTGGCTCCTATGTTAATGAATTGACATCACTCAGAGTTTGGCTGCATTTTACAGAAACACTGTTGCCAGGCATATTTTCATCTGGATGATTTCTTACAGTAGCACTATTCCCCTGTCCTTCAAAAGCAGTACCTTCAGTGAATCATGGTTACAGGTAGGCAAATTAGAACAATGAGTTCTTTCCCCCTCAGAAAAACAGGAAAAACTTATTTTAAAAAAAAGAATATAAGAAATTCAGTCTTCTGGACAGTAACAAAAATGACCCAATGACTTGAAAGCTGTTACACTTGGAAAGTTGCTAAAATTCAGTTAGAAATAGTAAAATAACATAGCATTCTGCAAGAGCATAGGTCTCTTATCACCTATCCTTTCCCAAACTGGGTCAGTAAGGTACCTTGCTCTGCTTTACTAGCCTGAGGCTATGACAATTATAAGTAAACATCCCCATGTATGGGAATATGTACAGAAATAGCTTTACCAAAAAGGCCCCAACCTATCCATGTATAACTAACTATGCATGTAGAGATTTGAGCTGAGCATACAGAAAGTTAAAGCTAGGGAAAATCTGAAAACAGTTTAAACTGTTAATGTGTTCTACCAAAACAGATGTCACTGGATGAAGACTCATTTCAAACTCATAGTCCAAAGGAAATAATGCCTATAGGTAAAAGTCCTAGGTCCATAAAAATAAGTGAGAAGGGCAGATATGATAAATGTGTGGGTTAATGTAAAAGACTTCAAAAATTTTTAAATTTCTTTTATCATCAAAAAATTATAAATCTCTAGCAGGCAGTAGTCATAGTCATAATGCAAAGACCAGGTTTATAATGGATATAGAATATGTATGCACAAAGTCAGGCTGAAAGAAAGGGAAAAGGGAATTATTAAATTGTTAGTTTCAATGAACTGTGACAAGAATATGAATGCTGCACTCCACAAAGAAACTCCTAAGAAACAAACAAAAAGATAGACAAAGAATTAAAATTATCCACTTGAAAGAAGCATTCATCTCATATAAAGAGAGCATCCAAGAGGTGAAAAAGAAACGTATTAAACATAAATATGAACATAGCAAATGTAAATAAGGTAATATCAATAAATACATCACAATAATTTATCTCTTTATTAATTAATAGCAACATTAAATCTAATAGCATAAAATACTAGAACATGTGGAAAAAGGTCCATCAACTTTTAAATGGATAAACAATATATATTATTTTGCAGCATAAAGTAAATAAATACCAATACTTCTACAACATGAATGAAGAATCAACCTGTATAAGTCTACCAGACATAAAGCACTTTAGAGTTACATTCCTGTAGGGGAAAAAAATGGGAAAATTGTGATATACTGCTCAATTTGAAGTAACTACTTATGAAAATTCTCTACAATTTGATTTATTGCCGCATGTCAGGAATTTCTACTTCACATGTATGAAGGCATTTTTAATCATTTTACTTAGACTCGTTAATATCATGAGAAGTTATAAGGCTACAATTTGTTCAAAAGTATATGACAAGTAAATCAAAAAAAGACAAATTTAAGTTAAGATAGCATTAATCATTTAACTTTCATCTACTCTAACACATTTTAAATTGACATTTTGTAAACATAAAATTGAAATACGTGTGCTCCCCCGCCATTACTGTTTTCTTCCATTTTTTTTACTATATGATTTGATAAATTTTGGTAATACATAACCAGAATCTGAACCACAAGTGTTTCTGCCCTTAATGTTGCATTATAAATATATTCCTATGCCTTCAATTTGCTTCAAAATATATTTTTAATATTTGTCCAAAAATATAGCAGTCATTGATTTCTTTAAGATATATATAGATATAACTAAGCAAACTATTTCAATTTCAAATTGTGAAGGTTTACAAAATTTTTCATGCATATGTCTAGCTACTCACATAATATAAACAAACAGAAAGATTAAAAACTTTTATTTTCCCATTAGGAGCTAAAGAATTGATTTTTTTGCTTTTCCTGAATAATATTTTTTACGTTTTGGTGATCTAACTAAGCAAATATTTGATGACAATTTGGGAAATTATCAAGTTTTGACTTTTGGCAAATGTTTTTTAATACTAGACACATCTTGTGATTAAAATTCTGAATACATAAAATGACAATGAAATTCATAAATGACAGAGCCTAGATGGAATCCACAAAACTGCCCTACTTAAGTTGCCAAGCACTGAAAGAACCTGGTGATGGAACACCAGAACCTCTCCTTTACTGCTGTTGCCCAGTAGGGCAGCAACCAGCACCTCTGTACCGAAAACTTCTGGTCAGGCACTTCCTGGGAAAAGAAGAGATAAATAAGACTAGCCTAATCCAGTATTTGGGACCAGCAGCAGGAGAGCCAGTTTGTCCTTGAAATGACCTTTCAAGGGGAAACTTCTTATTTCCCATCATAGTCTGTATGACCAGGTGGATATATACTTAAGATTATTGGGTACATAGCCTGCACCTACACAGATTGCCCAAAGTAACATAATAGCTCGCCTGTCTGTAGGGTAAGGATTGACCCCATTACCATTGCCGGGTATTGGCTTCTCCCTCCATCTAAATTCACTTTCAAAATCTCCAATAAAGAATTCAGGGCTCTCAAGATAGTTTGCTCAAACTGGTTCCCACCATGGGAAGTATATTTTTAATGCACTTTTAATGAAATCCATACATTCACCATGGCCACTACTGTAAGTCTTGTCCATTTTCTTGTTGGAGGCACAAACAACATACACATCATGTCATTAGACACCCATAGACCCCTTCTGCTAATAATGCTATAAAATCTTTCCTCAGTCTCAACAAAATTTATAGAAATCATCCAAGATAAGTAAAATAGTTAATTCTTCTTAAAGATTCTGGAAATAAACTGTACTGCTTTGTATATCCCTAGGGATGGAGGGACATGTACCTGCCCCTTTCTAATCACAGAATGTATTTATTTATTTATTTATTTAAAATTATTTTTGATTTTTATGAGACAGCAGTACACTAAGTAGCCCAGACCATTCTGTAACTCCTGATTCTTCTGCCTGTACATCCCAAAAGAAAGGATTACAAATATTTCCTAACATGCCAGCCAATTATTTTTTTAATATTTTATTTATTCATTTTCAAGCAGAGAGAGAGAGAGAGAGAGAGAGAGAGAGAGAGAGAGAATGCACCAGGGCCACCACCGTGTGGGTCTGGCTTACAAGGGACCTGGGGAATTGAACCCAGGGCCTTAGGCACTAGAGGCAAGTGCCTTAACCGCTGAGCCATCTCTCCAGCCCCAATTATTTTTAATATAAAGGAAATTCCATGAATTATAACACATACAGCTACCTAATTATAGCAGTTACTTTTGTCCTAGCTACCTCATAGCTGGGACAAAACACTAGATGAAAAGCAGATTATGGGAGGAAGGGGTTTATTTCAGGTTTATAGTTTCAAAGACTGTAACATCATGGTGGAGAATGTATGACAATTGGCTCACATCTTTTATCAACAGCAAAAGGAAAGAGAGAGGAGAGAGCAGACTCTGAATACCCAGTGGGCTGGACTTATCTACCCCAAGGTCTACCAGAGCAACCCCCCCCCTCCAATAAGGCTCCACCTCCCTAAAGGGCCTACCAGTTTGGGGAAGTAGGAAGCTTAATCCCAAACACTTGAGGCTGTGAGGGACATTTACATTCAAACTACTACACTAATTAACACTTTTAAAAATTATCATCCCAGTAAGTATTCCTCACCAAAAGATCTATTGGAATTTATGGTAAAGCTAATGATACTACTAAATGTGTTTAAGTTGTGCTTATATACATAAGGAAAGCACAATGCAAATGGTTAACAAACCCTTACGATATGGAGAAATAAATACAAGCTCATAGCCATTTCAAAAGCCCAGAATGCATACTTTCTGCTAACTTTAAGAGTTTGGGCTTTAAAAAAAAAAGTCATACTGGATCAATCCATGGGGTAGGAGGTTATAGATAGCCCAGGAGGCAGCCAGGTTCCCCCCACACACACCTTTTGTGTGTTGTTGCTGAGGGGGGTGCCATGTCTCAGGATATTCTCCAAGACAATGGCTCTTACGTTCTTTCTGCCCCCTCTTCCACTCAACTGATCTTAAGGATCTCTGTACTTCTGCTTTAGGGTGTATTGGAAATCGGTGTCTCTTGCTGGCTTATCCTGGGTTGACTGATTGGCTGTGGTTATAGGTCTCTTGCTTATCCCATCACTCTCTCAGGGTTTCATTTGGGGCCTACACAGTGGCCACGGGTGGTTCATCTCTTGTCAGGATGTCAGCCTTCTGTCTGTGGCTCCTTGGTGGAGTTGGAATGACCTCGGCTCTCTCTCGCTGCCTTCTGAAAAATACAAACAGAGGGGCTGGAGAGATGGCTAATTGGTTAAGGCACTTGCCTGAAAAATACAAACAGAATTCCTTTGTAGAGTAAGATCTGTACAGGTAAATTAGATACACCTTTCTAATTTGGCAAAATTCTATTGAGATTATTCGACTCTCTGTAGTTCTCTGGTACTGGTAATTTCTCCTTGGATCCCAAGTTTTTGGTTCCCAAAGGATTTTGCCCTAAATCTCAATTCCAGTTAAGGGTTCCTTGTCACTGAGTGGAATTCTTGGCCAATTTGAAAGCTGTTGATTACCCCACACATACACCAGGTTTTGGTGCCTCTATTGCACAAGTGATCACTTCTTGCTTGCTGATCTCTCTCACAAAGGGGTGCATATATCTGGAGTTCATTTGCAGTGGCAGGAAACCCTGGGGAGCCTTTTCTCTCTCCATCTGCCCTTTTTTTCTGTCTCTTAAATAAATAAATGAATAAACAAATAAATAAACATTTTTAAAGATTTAAAAAAATAAGTCATTTTGTTTCTTGTATTTTTACTGTCAACAATATCTTTGCTGATTTTTGTTTGATATTAGGTTACTTAAAATTTCAAATAAATATTCCATTTAGGTAATATTATGATTATTTCACATGAAAACACTTGGCTAAATAAGATTAAGTTTATCATTTGTATAATGATTATTTGAAGGCATCTTAAAAGTGCTATTGGAAAAGTAAAACATTAGTACAACCAAATATCACAAGGAGTCATAAGGCAATTATTTATGGCTTCATAAATAATTACTGCATTTAAGTTCTATGTTTTGGAAATAAGAGATGGCTTAGCAGTTAAGGTGTTTGCCTGCCAAGAAGGACCCGAGTTTGATTCCCCAGAACCCACACGGAGCCAGATGCACGAGGTGGCACGTGTGTGGCTGGAGGTCCTGGAATGCCATTCTCTCCCTGTCTGCCCGTTTCTCTCTCTCTCACTTGCTCAAATATATAAAATAATATACAAAAAAGAGATACTTTAAAAATGGAAATGACTTTAGTTCAAATGATTCAATTTAGTTTTTACTCTTAGGCTGTCTCTTTTTTAGTAAATAAAAAGAATTAGTGCTGGTGGTGCATGTGTCTGAGTTCTTTTGCAGTGGCTCGAGGCCCTGGCATGCTCATTCTCTCTTTGTGTCTGCCTCTTTCTCTCTCTTATTCACTCTCTCAAATAAATAGATAAATAAAATATATTTTTTAAAGAAAGAAGTAAATATCTTCCAAAATAGCTTCCTTTTGTAAATATTTATTCCTTAGTAAGAAAAGACAAAATATATTATGTGCTTTAAACTATATACTATTAAGGTGCAATATCCAAAGATATTAGACCAATTAGAATTTTAATGGGATTTATATCGTTTATGCTAACTTTTTACTTTGATGCATTGTGTTTGCAAACTGTATTTTGGAAACACAGTATATTTCAAGTTTCTATCTTAATACTGAAAACATAATCTCAGTTAATCCCATTTGCTAAAAGTTTACTTATTGAAGCAACTGAATTTGATGGCCAGCAATCTAAAGGATTAAGTACTTTGTGTAAATACTCTTCCTTGTTTTACATCAAACCCGCAGCAGTATCTTGCTATCAATCCTAAAACTTCTTCCTTACTATTGAATAAAAGCTTTCAGCAAAGTAAGTCATGGCACACAATAGGTGTCAGAACTAACTGAGATCTAAGCATTCTCTCAAAGATGATTTCAATTATAAAATTTCTAATAGTTCTATTTATACATTTCCTCTTGGTTCTAACCATGACTTCTGCTTTTATCTTTAATTAAACATAATGTATTTTAAATTTCTGCATCTTAAATTCCACAATAGATAACAAGACTTGTCATACTTTGATTAGAGTCAAGCTGTCGAGATTTATTTAAGCTAATGCATAATTATTATTTATAATAGAAGTATAATCAGCTATTACTAGTCTCTATTGAATTTGGAAAATAGTATAGCATTTCTCAGATACACACTAAGAGTTGAAACATGCTGTTCTTTTTGTAGCACTCTTGAGTAACAATAATAAAAACATACTGAGAGTAAATGTCAGTGGTGTTACTGTAATGTAACAACTTTTATGATTCCTGAGATGTGGAATCTAAGAAAACCAACCTCATAGAAATAAATAAATTTTGAAGGTTCATATTACCAAAGTTAAAAATAAGGGTAAAATGGGATTGCTTAAATTATGCAAAAATTTAGTCACAAAATGAATAAATTCCAAAGATATAATGTATTATGTGATGGGCATAGTTAATAATGATGTAGCATATGCTTAAATTTTATATCAAAGATACTTCCCACAAAAAGTAACAATAAACACACTAATTAGTTTCATTGTGATCTTGATTTCTTTTCCATAGATCTACATATCATCACATTGCATATGTTAAATATTTACTTTTCAGTTATACCTCAATAAAGTTACCATAAAAGTGTTCTGAACAGGGAAAAAGTCATGCTGTTAGAGAAACTAAATAATATTTCAAATGGAATATTTAGATGAGCAGCAAAATATGTCACTTTAAATATGTGTGTGTAATCTGAATGTAGAAAGTTACTCCAGTTCAGGCTTGATTCTTAGAATTAAAATAACTTAGATCACTACACTTTCCTCTCAGTGACATAACCACTGACTGCTTTTCTTATCTAGTTTCGGAGCTGACGCTGGTGGTAAAGTATACTGGCTACAGAATAGTCACTCTGGGTTCAAGCAGCATGGTGAATTGGAGCAGTCACCTAACCTAAATTAATTATTAACTAAATAATATAACTAAATTAGAATGCACAGGCAAATATAATAAAAATATTTAAAAATAGATTTGTCTCAACTAACCAATAATGATCTCACTCTCTGCTGGAGAGTCTGTTTGTATTTTTCAGAAATCAATGAGAACTTTGGTCAACTGAACTCCACCAATTGGACCTGAGTTAATGGGGGCACCCAAGCAGGAGAGGAACCACCTCAAACTCACCATTAGAGCCCTAATGCAACCTCTAAGGAAGTGATGTGATGAGCAAAAGAGCTATTCCCACAGCAAGGCAGAGACCCAAGGGAAGGATAATGGAGATAGGCACCAAGGGTGCCCAAAATTGTCCAAACACAAATTCAGAGACTCTTAAAAAACCTAGTAATTATGCAAAATTTAAACTCACCCACCA